>JARHVA010004977.1:1085000-1369125 GCA_037957365.1 Torreya grandis
AATATTTTAGGAGTTGAGGAATCTTAGAGTCAATTTTGATGCAAGAATCATAGTAGTTGAGGTCAATCAAATAAAATGAGTAGTCATAGGTGATTTGAGTGATAAAGAGGAAGAAGATACACATGCACCAGAGTTAGAAGATGAAGGAAAGAGAGAAACTAAAGAACAAAAGTTTGAGAGATTGATAAAGGTAGTGAAATGGAAAATATCCAAGCCCAAACAAGATATTTTAGTGTATGCAAGCAGCCTCAATAGAGAATAAATCCTTGATTGAATAGGATAGTTGGCTAAATACATTGATTTTGAAGATATTTTAGAAGAATAACAAGTGAAGTTTGTCAGGACCAAACTAAAGGGTCATGCATACCTATGGTGGGATTACATATAGGATAAGATAAGAAAAAAAGGAAAATCCAAGATTAAGTCTTCGGATAGAATGGTTTCCAAGTTAAAAAATAAGTTCTTATCTAGTGACTACATCACAAACTTGTATAGGATGCTTCAAAACTTAAAATATTAAGAGGTGGGAGTAAAATAATTTACTAGGGAGTTTTAAAAACTGAGTATCAGATCGGGTCACATGGAGGATGATAATGATAATGCAGCTATGTATCTCAATGGTTTGATATATAACTTGTAAGATGAGTTGAGCCTTGCTAGTTCAAATGTGTTGTAAGAGTGTTACTAGTTGGACTTGAAAGTAGAGGACAAGCGCAATAAGAAAAAAAACCAAAAAAATAAAGGTAGAGGAAAATTGTTTAAGGGTAGAGGTTAGTAAGGAGGAATAAATTATTCACAAAGAAGTCAAGGGGAGTATAGTGCTTCACATGAACAACCAACTAGTCTAATAGGACTTAGAGGTATGAGGTCATTCTTCAAGGGTGGTTATGCATCAAGAGGTATATGATCAGGTGGTTTTATAGATAGGTGTTTCAAATGCAAAAAGTTTGTTGGACGTAGGTATTGGGAATGTCTAGAGGATCAACCAGAAGGAAGTCCAACGATAGAAGGTAAAATTCAAATTACACATGTAGTTGACAAAGATAGTGTTTATATTTCATCACTTGTGGAAGAACCTAAGGTAGGAGAATATTTACTAATGAGGAGAGTGATGATAAAAAAACCCAAGGATAAAGAGACACCACAAAGAAACACACTTTTTAAAACTTTTTTAAGTGCCAAAATAAGTGTTAAAAAATGGTTATGGATTCAAGTAGTATAAATAATTTAGTTTCTATTGAAATTTTAAACAAACTTGGGTTGAAGAAGTTGCCTCACCCCACACCATATAAATTCTCATGGTTGAATAAAAGATAACTGGTTTTGGTTAGTTAACAAAGTTAGGTGGAGTTTCAAGTTGGAAGGTACAAGGGTAAGGTCCTTTGTGACATGATGCCCATGGATGCTTATCATGTGCTTCTTGGGAGGCTTTGGCAATATTATAGGAAAACCACTCATGATGGTGGAAGAAATGTGTACACCTTGGTCAAAGATGGAGTAAGTGATGCCTTGTTATCTATGAAGGATGAAGACAATGAACTACAAGTTTGATCAAATGTGATGTTGGTTAGTGGTAAAAAATTCTTAAATTCAATAAATGAAGAGGATTTAGTATTTTCACTCGTAGTCAAGCTTAAGAATATTATGATATCCACCAAAGTGAATGAGTTACGTCAAGAAATATAATAAATTTTATAAGAGTAAATAGAAATTGTAGTTGATGAGCTGCCAATTACATTACCACCTATGAGGAACATTACTCATCACATAGACTTTGTTCCAAGAGTAAGTTTGCCTAACAATGTAGCCTAGAAGATGGATCCTAAGGAGAATTAAAAAATCAAGAGATAAGTGCAATAACTCTTAGACAAAGGATTGACCAAATAAATTCTTATTCCTTATGTAGTCCCTATAGTGTTGGTGCCTAAGAAGGAATGTGAGTAGAGAATGTGTATAGACTCTAGGGATATCAACAAGATCACAATTAGATATATATTTCCTCTCCTTAGGATGGAAGATTTGATGGATTACGTGAGTGGAGAAAGCTACTTTTCAAAAATTGATCTCAACATTGGGTACTATCAGATTATGATCAAATAAGGGGATGAATGGAAAACCACTTTCAAAACAAATGAAGGGTTGTATGAATGGTTGGTTATGCCATTTGTCTTGATAAATGTACCAATCACTTTCATGAGGATTATGAATGAAGTCCTCAAACCTTTCATAGATAATTTTGTAGTGGTCTACTTAGATGATATTTTTATTTACAACCCTAGTAAGGAGGAACATTTGCATCATTTTCATCTAGTCATTAGAATGTTACAAGAGGAAATGTCACTAATCAAACTTAAGAAATGTGAGTTCATGAAATGAAAACTATTGTACTTAAGTTTTTTAATATTTCAAGGCATGATAAAGATTGACATTGTAATATCTCAAGGCATGATAAAGATGGACAAGGACAAAGTGAATGCAATCATAGAGTGGCCAACACCTAGAATAGCTGGAGAGGTAAGGAGTTTTCATGGACTTGAAAGTTTATATAGGAAATTTATTATAAACTTTATTGGAATATGTGATCCAATAATAGATACCATTAGGGGAGATAAGAAGAAATTAGCTTGGACTAGGAAAGCTAAAAGGAGTTTCCAATATCTAAAGAAAAGAATAATGGAACATCCTATATTAGCACTATATAAATTTAACAAAGTGTTTAAAATAGAATATGATGCAAGTGGAGTGGAAATAGGAGTTGTTCTAAGCCAAGAAAGAAGGCCAATAGCTTATTTTAGTGAAAATATCAATGATTGAAGAGAAAGTATTCACTATATGACTTAGAATTTATGTAATGGTATAGGCATCGAATAAGTGGAGGAATTACTTAATGCCTAAAGAGTTATCATCTATACAAACAATCATGCACTTTAATTCATCACTAATCAACCTACGTTAAATCAGAGGCACATGAAATAGGTGGAGTATATACATAATTTTACCTTCACCATCAAGCATAAGGACAAAGTAACAACATAGTAGGTGCATTGAGTAGAAGAGTCTTGTTAGTACATGAGATAAAACTTGAGGGTGTTAGTATTGAATCACTCAAGGAGATGTATGAAGATGATGAAGACTTCAAAAAATCATTTAATGCTTGTAAGCATCCAACTACACTAAATAAAGAGCCATGGTCAGACTATATCACATAATATGGGTTACTATTCAAAACTGTGAAGTTATGTGTGCCAAGAAGCTTAATAATGGATAACTTGATGCAAGAGAAGCATAGTGGAATTATGGAAGGATACTTTGGGCTTGATAAAACTTTGGAACAACTCACTAGACACTATTTTTGACCTAAGATGCAAGAAAAAGTAGCTATGTTAAAAGATGTAAAACTTGTCAAATGGCCAAATGGAATAGTACCAATGAAATTTTATATCAACCTCTTCTAGTCCTAAATAGACCCTAGGAATCCATAAGCATGGACTTTGTGATGGGATTATCTAGAACACAAAGAGGTTTTGACTCCATATATGTAGTTGTGGAATTTTTTTCAAAAATAGCACATTACATTCCTTGTAGGACCACCAATTATGCCACCCATGTGTAAAATGTAATCTTTAAGGAGGTAGTAAGACTTCATGGACTGCCACTAAATAATGTATCTGATAAAGATATTAAATTCCTAGGTCACTTTTAGAGAACACTATGGAGAAATCTAGGCACAAATCTAAGTTTTAGTTTAGCATACCACCCTCAAATAGATGGTCAAACTAAGGTGGTTAGAAGGAGTCTAGGGAACCTATTAAGGTGTCTATCTAAGGATAATCCTAAGTAGTGAGATCTTGTATTACCCCAGGTATAATTTGCTTACAATTACTCCTCTAATAGGAGCATTGGTGTGAGTCCTTTCCAAGTGATATATGGTATGAAGCATACAGGAGTGTTTAAACTTAGAAATATCAATTAGATGGACAAAAAAAACTTGAGGAGAATATTTTGTATTGGCCATAAAATAGGTTCATCAACACATAAGGAAGCATATAGAAGCTAGTGTGGAGAAATATAAAAAGCAAATAGATGTATGTAAAAGAGAGGTAAGTTTTCAAGTTCAAGATTTGGTTTTGTCTAATCTTAATAAGAAGAGGTTTCTAAGAGGTGATTAAAAAAATCTTAAGATGAAAATAATTGGTCCTTATAAGATGTTTAGGATGTTTGCTAATGGTACGCTGTAATTACCTAGTGGTGTAGGCATATCATAAAAATTTTATGTTTCAAACTTTTACCCTTAAAAAGAAGGAATAATTGGTGAAAAAATAATATAGGAATAATATTAAATAGGTATAGATTGGGCAAAAAAAATTCCTCAAGTCATACCAGATGAATTAGAATGCTTCATATACAAATAAGTGTTCAAGCAAACCAAGGACAAGTAGTATTTCAATTATTTGGTTAAGTGGAAGAAATAGCCTATTGAATATGCTACATGTATGATAGATTATGACATAAAAAATAATGGGAGTAATCTATGATAACTCATGGACAATATTCCTTGAGTCTTTTTCTCTTTCCCCTCGGAGTATGATGTAGGAGCATCACTCTTAGGCCTAGTTTTCTTGAAAATTTTGGTTTTCTTGTCAAATTTTGGTCTTTTTATGATATAATAGGTCTTAAGAGTGATTATATAATTCTTATTTTTTATTTAAACCTATTATTTTTAGTTTTAAATATTATAAAAATTAAATTTGGCTTTTCCCACCAAAACTAAATTTTTGAATTATTTAGGCCAATTTAGGAATTACATGAGTGTTTTGAAGGAACTTTCAAGGTTTTGAATTTTTGGTATGATGTATTAAAGGGAAAATGTGTTTATAACATGAATATTAATCCATGAATGTGAGCGATGTAAACTTTATTGTATGTTTCAATGTTTTAACAAACCCTCTAGTGATTGTTGGAGGGTATAAAACTAGTTAGAGCAGTTTTAGGACTCATAAAACATTTTGGATTAGTGTAAGGATAATTCATTTGAGTTTTTAAGATAAATAAAGATTGAATAAATTAAGATAAAGTTCCACATTTTGAAAAATATAGTTGCAAACCATGTTTTTTGTGTATTGACAATGAAGGTGACAGTATATGTTTGAATACTGAAGTTACTTCTTATAAAGAACATATTTATGATAATCCATGTGTTTTAATAAATTTTTATCTATTATTGAAGATTTTTATATGTTTATTTTAGTTTTTTCTATAAATATTTTTAAATAAAATCAACACAGTCCTATAGGTAACAATGAACACATACAATCACACTTTGAATATTGTAAAAGTGTTTCATAGAGTTGTCATGGAGGTAATTAATGATTGGAAGAAGTATATAGGGACAAAACATAGGTTATTAAAATTTCAAAAACATTTGAAATTCATTTTGGAACTTAGAACAATAAACTCTTCCTTCTTGGGTCTGCATAGGAAGTGATAACCTTGAGTTAGGGTTTTCAAACTAAAACTTGATTTATAGGAGTTATAATTATCCAAAACTCACAAAAATTTGTGATTTGTTGTGGATTAATGGGTTATAAAATAATTTTTAGGTTTTAGACCCATATGGACATTTTTTGTATGGAAATATAAGATAGATATTGAACTAGGCCTTGGGAGACCTAATTGGGGATTGACAGACGCTCAAAGGGTGGTTTTTTAGTGGATTTTATATGCAATGGGAAATGAAATAGTTATAAAAATCAATAATATCTTGAAGAAGATAGATCTTAATTACACTTTCTATTGGGGATATATTAGATAATTAGGGTCATGACCAACATGGATCTTCTAGACCTAATCAAGGGATCTCTTACCATAATAATATCACTAGGGAGGATTTTAAAGCCTCCAGTCAAGAAAAACTATGCAATAACCCTAAAAAGATCCTATTTTATATATTCACTAAACTAATAACAAGTAAATAAAAATATAATCTAGTTATTAGCAAAGCTTTTGGCACAAAGTGGGGGTAATAAACATTAAAAGTAAATATGCATAAGAGAATCCTATTGAAACTATGTATAGGTAAAACCCTAAGGCATGGAGAGAGAAATATATTCAAAAGTTATTTATTATGCTACTTTTATCTACTAATGAGAGGAAATATGTTACAAATACTTACCTATAAGATGAACCCATCGATACTCAATATTTTCCTTGACCAAAGGTGATTTGTAAGAGGTTGTTGTGGTAAAGAATGGCCAAAGCATCCAAAAAATTTCCACACGACAATATTATTCACCAAGTATAAACCCTAAGCTAAGAATACTTAATTAGAATGGTGGAAGAGTAAAGTTTAAAGAAGCATAAATGAATAATTAACTCTTGTTTTCTCTCTAAGAATGGCAAAATGGGTGTGCTTTTATAGGCAGTTCTAACCTAAAGCCTTCCAAAAATTTTGGTTGACAAGGTCAACCAAGTCAACCTAGTATTAAAATACGAAAAAAATAACTAAGTTATTGAACTATGTTGATCATGGACAACCTAGCTCCTAATAAGCTTTGTAAATAACAATACAGGGTCAATGTGGATGACATAGTCATGTAAACTACCAAAAAGAGGGTTTAGGTTAGGGAAAGGATAATGAAGATGGTAAATGACTAGAGGGGGGAGAAAATAGGAGGAAAATCTTAGGGGAATGTTTTTATGAGATGGTTTGATTGATATAAAGTGGCAAAAATGGATAATAATCATGTAGAGCACCAATGGTCTACACACCCCTTTCTCTATACATCCCTTAGTGTGTGCACTCAGAGAGATTGAGACTTGATGGGTTCTTAAAAGATAGAAACAATTATTACTTGATAAAGTTTGAAAATATTATATGTATACATATGCCCCACTCAAAGATCATCAAATGTCATTTAGATGAAATAGGGGATGGTGCTTCAAGAAAGAACATAGTAACACACACTACTAAGGTTAAAAATAATTACAGTATTTTGAAGCAAAAATAATTGAAATTTGAATCATTGAAAGGGAAATAAATAAAAAAGTAAATGTAATGTGTACCTTGACTTACCCTTATCATTAGATGGTTGTTTGTTGTGTTTTTAGTTCTAATCATGGAAGACATAGAGATTACTTTCAACAAAGTCAAGGATATAAATCTAAAGAGAAAAAATAAACAAATGCAAGAAAACCAAGATAATTGGTGTTATGTGGATAGGACGTACTTGGAAATTTGACAAGTTGGGGTGACAAGTGATATGTTAGACCAAATGACCAAGTTAAAATTTAGAGTAAATTAACTAACTAAAAATCCAAGGCTATTAAAAACTAAAAAACTCAAACCAATAAACCTTAAGTAAGAAAGAATAACTCACGAAGTCAAACCAAGGATACATTTCAAAAAGGATGGTAATCAAACATCGATGTGAAATCAATAACAATTTTTTAAAAAATATGGAAAACAAAATGGTAAAACAACATTGATGAGTGAGAAGTAACAATCCGTACTCAATCAACAATGGAAAAAGTTGCATAAAAGGGAAAACAGCATTGATGAGTGAAAAGTAATAAGCCAACCTCACTTAGTAATAGAAAAAGTAAATGAAAGTAAAAATGCACTCAATTGTCTACAAAAAGGGTGTTATAACAATAATAAATGGTAAAATAAATCAAGGCAAGTCTATAAAAGTAACGTCATGGTGTAAAGAAAGTAATCCATAGTTGCTCAAGCATATTGTTTTGTTTTAAAGATAGCTAAAAATGAAAAAAAGTAGTGCTAGCATGTTTTATAAAATTTAAAGAAGAAGGAAGTAAGGAAGAAATGAAAATGAATTTAGAATAAAACTTTTCTTGTCAAGGGGAGAAATGAAATGGATATAGGGAAGAACGAAGGAAAAAACCAAGGTAGAGGAATTATATATCAAAGTCAAGACACTCAAATTAGGTTTATCAAAACAAGAGTAATTTTGACTTTAAGGATGCTGAATAACTTATCCTAGCCACAAAAGTATTAGGTTAATAAATGAAGTATGTATATCATTCCATAAAGGCTATATGCATGAAAATTAAAATGGACCTACTTTCTCATAATGTATTCCCCATTCCTTAGGACCCCTTATAGAGTCATCGATCTACTATGAAGATTAGGTAATTGTATGATAAAATAGGTATCACCATAGAGTTTTTTTTAATTCTCCTATAACAATCTATTGGCCTACTACACTCCTAATGGACCTCATCTCTATTATGAGGCCAACTGTGGAGTTTGAGCTTCGCTTGGAGATAGGAGATGTGCTTGTAATCACATCTTTTGGTGTGATTTTGAATTTTGAAAATTTGATGTTGTCTTTTGTATATAATTTTTTTTTGTTTCAAATTATTTGGCTTATAACTTTCTTGATGGATTTTTATGTTCTTCCTCCATACAGATTCGAAGAACTAAACATGGGTTCTAAAGATGAATTTTATTTGAATAATAGGGACTTGGTTGTTAAGAGATAGAATTATGAGAGCATGGTGTTTAAGAGTCTCATTAATTCAAGTGAAATAAAAGTCAATTTGACCTTGTTTTATCGAGTGTGGAGTGAAATGAAATCAAGAGGAATGAAACATAAAATAATTTGAATTACTTCAAATCTTAAAAAATATGACAAAGGGAAAAAAGGGATATAATGATATAAAAGTGTGATTCCTTATCATAATAATGAGGGAAATGTAGGAAAACATGTTGTCACATATTATTGAGCAAATTTTATCTATAAAAAAGAAATAAAAGCTAAAGCTTAGAACAAATATAAGAAACTTGTAGCCATTGCAAAAAACGTTCTAGATAGGAAATGAAAAGATGGTTATTTTTATGAGGAAGGCCATGTATTATCCATGGTCTTACATTGTAATTCATAAAATAAAAACCCAAAGTGGTATATAAAGCATGTGAAAAATAAATAGGATAAGAAAAATATGGTATTTGTGAGGAAGGCCAGTTCCTATCCATGGTCTTACACTATAAATCACAAATAGAAACCCAAGGGGTGCCAAAACATTTTTAAAAAGTTAGAAAATAAAGAGGATAAAATTACATCATGAGGAAAATCGGGTCCTATCCGTGGTTTTACAATGAAACTAATTCGAAAAAGGAGAAACCAAAATACCAAAAGGAAGGACTAAGGTTTGTAAAAAGAGAGAACTATTATAAAGGGTAAGACCCCTATAATTATCTTAAAAAAAAATTTATATAGATAACACATATAAATTATGAAAAGAAAGGAATTATTTAGGAAAAATACTTCTTGAGGAATTGTGCATTGGTGGGTTATTTAAAAATGTGGCCTTCATTGGTTTGAAGGTGATAGGTACTTAGACCAAGAATATATTTCACTAAATAAATCCCCCACACTTTTGGGCATATTTAACTTCTTTGTCATGAGTGTATAATAATTTAAGGACAAGATCACCAACATTAAATGTATGAAATTTAACTCATTTGATATTTTTTTTGGTAATATAGGCCTTGTATTGGCGATTGTGTTGTAAAGAAAAAAATAATGCTCATTAAAGAGATGGAGAGCATGAAGGTGAGATTCACGTAATTATTCATCAAGTCTGATACCATGAAGATATATACAGAGATAAGGAAGCTCAACTTCTTGTGGGATGACTAATTTAGAACCATAGACTATAGAGAATGATATTGTCCCATTGATAGTGCATATACTAGTGTGATAGGCTAGAAGAGCAGGATAGAGATGAAGGTGCCAATCTGTGTGGGTTTCATGAATTGTATTTTGGAGAATTTTATTAATAGATTTTTTAGTGGCCTTATCTTGGCCATTACATTGTGAATGATAGGGTGTGGATAATTTGTGATTGGTTTTAAATTTAGCATGGAGATATTTAACATTTTTATTTTTGAAATTACCACCATTATCTAAAATGATGGTATGAGGAACACCAAAGTGGAAAATGATTTGAATAAGGATGAAATTGTATATGGTGGTACTAGTGAAATTAATGAGGGGCATATCTTTGACCCATTTGGTGAAATATTCTATGGTTATTATTATAAAGACATGCCTATCTTGAGAGTGAGGTAATTTGCCTATGAGATATAATCCCCACATGGAAAATGGCTAGGGAGATTCTATGGTTTAAAGCTAAATTATAGGTTAATGAATTAAATCATCATGAAGATGGCAAGGAGTAACATTTTTAGCAAATTTGATGGCATCTTTTTTAAGAGTGGGATAAAAGTATCCCTTTCGTAAACATTCACGAGTTGTAGTGTGTCCACTACAATGGATACCATAAATTCCTCCATGTGCTTGTTAAAAAATAGGAGAAAACTTGTATTTCATAAAACAATAGAGTAAGGTACCTTAAACATTGTGATAATAGAGGATGTTATATCAAAATACATACTTCAAAGCTTGTTTTTGAATATGAGTCTTTTCAAGGGAATCAAGGTTGGGAGGATAAGTCTGGTGTTCTAAAAATTAAATGATGTCTTTGTATCATGGGCTTTGTCTAATGGTGATAGGATCAATGTGGTAGATATTGACGCTGGAGATTGCACCCGATGGCAGGAAAATAGGTTCTTGCCTTCTCCCCGCAACATGGAAACTCCTCTCACCTATGGGACGGTGAAGTAGGAGAGGAGAGTCTCTAGGTATGGGCTAGTTCCCTCTGATGTATTCAAGTTTGTCTCAGTGAGTGAAAATACATACTGGTGTGTGTGTGTGTGTGTGTGTGTGTGTGTGTGTGTGTGTGTGTGTGTGTGTGTATATATATATATCTAGCTATATAAACTGGGGGGGATGAAAAGGGAAGAAAGTGCATGAAAACAAACAACCTACTCTAGGGAGGTGATACACCAAATAAAAGTGATCTTCTCACACCTACTCTCAGAATCGAATAAAGACCACAAACATACACTCAGACTTGGCAGGGAGAACCAGGCTACAAGAAAATGGCAGGGAGGTTCTTATGAAAACACAGGAATAGAGACTCACCAAGATGTTGTGGAATACATACTGTAAGTGACTTTCTCTATTCTGTATCTCCAAAATGGAACTCTCCTCCTGTCACCTACAGACAATGGTGCCTTGTGAATAACTGGCGTGTTGGTGTTGGAACTATGAGAGCATTAAAGACAATGACTGGACGCAATGCAAACACTCAGACACACACAGAAAATCTGACCAAGAAGAGGTAAAAATAGTCTTTATAGATTTAGATAGAAATTTTAGCAAGGCTGCGCCTTACCAAAATTATAAAAAGATGTTTACAAAATGACAAGTATCAAATATATAAGCAAATTCCAAGAGGCTCATTTGGCACTCTTTTTACAAATGGCTATTCATGAAAAGAAACAAGCCATTCAAGATATTAATGAGCCATGTGCTCTGCCTACTTTGAAATTCACATTTTTAATGGCAAAACATGGTTTGCCCACCCATTAAATGAAAAATGAGGAAACCGGTTACATTTGTTTGTTGCTGTGTCCTCTTGTGGTCAATTTAAAGGAACTGTTCCACCTACTAGAGTCGCCTCTTCAAACTAGCACTGCTTGGACTTACTGTTTTCTTATTCTGTGTGTGTCTTCTTGTTTTTTGTTGAATGTATCTCTATCTGGCTCGCTCGGCTTCCCAGGAATGAACTATCGATAGGTTGTTGCATTCTGGACTCCTTGGCAATACTTAGTTCTCCCTTTACTTTAAAGGCAAATAGCTATCTCTTTGAATGCCAATGGCTATTCGGTTCCTTTAAATTTGACAGTCTCGTGGCCGTCATCAGGTTTTTGCTAAAGTGTCATCAGGTTCAATGCCATGTGGCATCCAGGCACCAGTCAAACACTTCTCCACGTCAGTCGAGCACTTCTTTATTTCTTCACAGGCATCTTATTTTGTTATTTCCCTTTGGCACCTTCGAAATGTCCCTTTTGTTTTGTTTGTTGTGTCGCCCTTTGCTTTGATTAGAAGCATGCTCAAATCATTAAAATACTGAAGTGTTTGCCCTCTAAAGGGTCCTTTGACTTTTAACTGCCCTTTGGCTTGGGGCATACCTTTAAACTGGGCTATTGAACCAAAAAGGTTCAACGGTTCAAAGGTTCAACCAAGCGCACCAAAATCCTGAGGCCAAGCTCGACACTTTAAACCAAGCCGTTGAACTAAACTCATTGAACCAAGCCCATTGAACCAAGTCTGTTGAACCAATAAATTTGGTTCAACAATTCAACGATATGAAGGTTCAACATGTTTACAATGAAATGTTGTAACCAAACAGTGAACCCTTTACACTAAGAAACAGAGAATATTGAACCTGAACAACCTGCAATATAACTGACATGAACAATAAGGGAGGAAGGGGACCAAAATTTTACCTGCAGGAAAAATTGGGTCAACAAATTGGCGACTCCCAGGGAAAGCATGCCTGCTATGTTTAGAGACTAGTTGCCTTGCAATCCATTGGGCATGGAGTCGGATGATAACTTTGAAAACCAGTAAGACGTCTGTCAAAACTTAGAACCAGCCATGCAAAACTACCTCCATGAAATGAAAGCACATGCAAGACTAAGAAAACTACTTGTGTAATAGTACTTAGGGGAAACAAAAAAGAAAACAAAGAAAGTATGTATAGGCGAACCCCAAACATTAGTGGCAATGCTTCAGATGTATCCCATTAACTGGGATACGCAATTTTTTGCCATCCAACCTTGAAAGTTGGAACGCATTATGTTGCTTGCACTGAGTAATCACATAAGGACCACTCCATATGGCATCAAATTTTGCATATTTTTTGGGCTTAGCTCGATCTTTGTCCCACTTCAAGACAATGTCTCCTTCAGAAAAATCTCTTGACAAGGATTTTTTGTCAAAGTGCCTTTTTACTTGCTGTTGGTGACTTGTTAGAGAAGCCATAGCCTGATCCCTCACCTCTTGGAGCTCCATTAGCTCACATAATTTGACTTCCATGTTGGTCCCTTCTTCTAACTGTAGCTGATGGGTGAGATCCAATGCTGGCAGTTCAAGCGAGATGGGAAGCCTAGCTTCCCTTCCATACATGAGTGTATATGGAGAATTTCTGATTGCTCTTTTCAGAGTATCTCAGTTGGCCCATAGAGCCGTCTTTAGCTTGGTATGCCAGGTTCTTTGATTTTCTTCCACAGTCCTCTTTATAATCCTGATCATATTTTTGTTGGTGGACTCAGCCAACCCATTCCCCTATGGATAATAGTTTGATGAAGTGTTGAGGTATATGCCATACTTCAGCGCCCATTCACTGGTTTTGATTCCCAGAAAAGCCAAGGTGTTATCTGAGATTATGGTGGCTGGGACTCTGAATCTTGTTACCAGATCTTCATAGAACTCCAATACTGCGCTCTCATTTGCCTCCTTCAAACCAACTACCTCTACCCACCTGGTGAAATAATCTGTGGTAGTCAGTACCCACTTATGCCCAGCACTAGAGGGAGGATTAATCATCCCTATAAAATCCAGGCCCCATTTCATGAATGGTTACTCAACTTGAATGGGTTGTAGGGGCATGGCAGCCAGTCACTATTTTCCATCAAAAATTGCACACTTCTGGCACTTTCTCACCTAGGCATGAGTGTCCTTGAAGAGAGTAGGCCAAAAATAGCCAGCTCTCATTATCCTTGTTGCTGTAGCTTTGGGGGTGAAATGGCCACCAGCTGGCCCATCATGAAACTCATCCAGTATTCTATCAGCCTGATTGGGGTCAATGCATCTTACAAGAACCCCAGAGAGGTCCTTCCTAAACAATACTTCACTAACCAAGACATAAGGGAGGGACTAGAGCTTAAAATACCTTCTTCCAACTTTATCAAGACCCTGTGGACACTCACCTGTGAGCAAGAAATGCTTCATGTCCAGCGTCTAATCCTTTATGACAGCTGGTTCTTCTACTGCAGCTGCATCATGGATTAACAAGTTGTCCCTCCTTTCCAATTTTAAGTCTGCAGCCAGCTATTCACATAGGCCTCTTCCCCTCACCAGCTTGGTGATCTTGATGTCTATGTCATATTCCATCACTTTGGTAATCCACCCTACCCTTTTTTCATTCAAATCTCGATTGGTCAAGAAATCTTTCACACCAAGATGTGGGACCATAAGGTGGATTCTACTGTTAGACATCATATACTTGAATTTATTCAAGCTCCTCACCACTGCCAGGACTTGATTTTCTACATATGTGTACCTGACTTCAAAATCCTCTAATCCCTGGCTGAAGAAGGTGAGTGGCTATTCAAGGTCTTTTCCATTTGCTTGGGTAAGCATGGTGGATATCACTTCTTCATTGCTGAATGTATATAGGTTGAAGTCTCTACTGAAGTCGGGGCTGATAAGAGCAGGCACCTGGGCCAAAGCTTGCTTGACGGCTTCGAAGTTGTCCCTTCTTTGTGCTATCCACTTGAATTCTTCACCTTTCTTCAACATGGAGGTCGGGGGTTTAACTATTTCAGAAAAATTCAAAATGAACCTTCGAATAAAATTTATCCTGCCAAAGAAACTCTGCAAGCCTTTCTTGTGCTTTGGTGGGGGCATTTCCAGAATGGAGCGAACTCTCTCAAGGTCAATAGATAAACCCTCCTTGGACACAATGTGACCAAAGAGCTTCCCTTCATGAAAAAAAAATATGCACTTTTTTGGATTGAGAGAGATGCCAAATTCCCTGCACCTCTTGAAAATCTTCCTGAGGTGCTCTATGTGATGGCCTGCCTCCTTGGAGAATACTATTAAATCATAGAGATATACCAGCACATTGCTATTTATCAAGCCATCAAAAGCCAGGTCCATGGCTCGTTGGAATGTAGCACCAACATTGGATAGCCTGAATGGCATCTTCTTATAGGCAAATGTGACCCATTTGGTGGTAAAGGCTATTTTATATTGATCACAGCCTTGCACCAGAATCTGATTATACCTTGAATAACCATCCAGGAGAGAGAAATGCTCGCTACCAGTCACTTTTTGAAGAATCCACTCCATGCTTGGAAGGGGATAATGATCTTTTAAAGAGACCTTATTAAGGTCTCTGAAGTCAACACACAGCCTGATCTCTCCATTTTTCTTTCTAACAGGAACGAGGTTGGCCACCCATGAGGAATGTTTGATTGGAAATATAATTTTAGACTCAATCAATTTGGCCAATTCCCTTTGCATGAGGGGCTCAATTATAGGATTGATAGGCCTCTACTTTTGTGTGACTGGTTTGGTGCCTTCCTCTAATTCAATGG
This sequence comes from Torreya grandis, assembly GCA_037957365.1. Taxonomy (NCBI): domain Eukaryota; kingdom Viridiplantae; phylum Streptophyta; class Pinopsida; order Cupressales; family Taxaceae; genus Torreya; species Torreya grandis. The sequence goes on from JARHVA010004977.1 coordinate 1,100,257, forward strand.
TGTGTTGAGAAAGTCTTGGGTCAAAGCCAATCAAGTCACTGTAATCCCATGCGAACACATCAGCGAACTCTTGACATAGCAAAATGAAAGCTTGCTTTTCTTGAAATGTGCAAACCTTGCCAAGTGCTAGCAGCTTGTCCTTGCAGATTTCAACCTTTTCATAATTATCCTCTTTGGTCATGATGCGTGCTTTGTCATTTCTCAGTTGGTCATCTCCATTGAAAATGCTTTCAAGTGTGACCAGACCTTTAGGGAGTTTAATGTTCTTTAATTAAACAATCTGATTTCTGTATTACTGCTGCAATTTTGCTTGATTGTGGACTATGAACTCAGCATCCTCCTGTAGGAAGAGAGCTATCTACTGATCACTTTCAAAGACCTGCCAATTTGTAATATTATCTAGAATTGAAGGCCAAACCACCACTTTTAAATGGCACAAACCACAATCCCTGCTTATCTCTTTTGTAACATCAAATTAGGCACCAACAGTTGCCAGCCTATCAGCCTACTTATTCTATTCCTTGGGAATTGAGGTAATGTTAAGATCGAGGAAATCCTCCATCAAGTCCCAGAATCTGTGCTTGTAAGACTTCAGCACAGAGTTCTTGGTCAGGTTCAGGCCTCTTATTTGGTTTATGATTAGTTCACTGTCCTCCAGGATTTGCAACTTTTTGATCCCTCTCTTTCTTGCCCATTCAAGCCCATGGATCAAAGACTCATATTTTGCAACATTACATGTGCAAGATAATTGGAAATGGAAAGCTGAAAAGTACCTTTCTTTAGAAGGGGAAACTAACATTGCCCCACCACCAGCGCCCAATTTAATTTTGGAACTGTCGAAGTACAGCTGCCACAGGCCAAGGTCTTCTTTGTTCTCCTTCATTATATTGGGCATGATGGTGCCTTCTTCATGCAAACAATAGACACCAAGGTCTACCTCCTCAATAAACTTATAAGGATCGTGCTCAAAGTTATCGCTTCCCCACTCGTCCAAGAGTAGATCTGCGACTCCCTCAAGAGCAGAAGATGAAGATTGGTCCATCTGAGACTCTTATAGGTCGATGATTGTGTAATTGACATTTGCTACCTTGGGAGTATATGATTCTATATGGTCATTGTAGAGTGGCTCAGACTCAATTTTCACCTTGGTCTCGTACTTGGTTCTGAAAACCAAATATGACCAATTTGCTGCTAGATAGCCACCTATTTTAGACGTGAAGTCCCTGGATAGGCACATTGCAAAAAATAGAGGAACATCCACTACTACAATATCATGGGGAATTGAGAAGGTTGGGCAAGCATGCAATGTCAACTCTAAACCCTTCAAAATTCTAACTATTTTTGTAGGTGTCCCATCTAGCTACAGGACTCCCTTTTTCATTTCTTCATACTTTAGTCCCATCTTATCAGCAATGCACTTGGGTATCACTGAGGTGCTGGCCCCACTGTCAATTATGCAGTTGTGCACCAAGAAGTCCCCAATGATCAAGGATATGTAGAAAGGGGGAGTCTTCTCTTCTTTCTTTACTTGTTCTGGAGGGGCAGGCTATCCATTTGTCATCAAGACATTATCCATGTTTGTCGAAATAGTTTGTTGATCCAGCTTATACAATTCTTTCTTCAATACGTCCTTCTATCTTGGAAGAAACAATGAATCCCATAAGGAGATGTTCACATGCAACTTCTTCACCTGGTTTACTATATTGACTTGGGAACCGCCTCCCTTCACATTTTATTTTGGGCTAATCCCGATTGGAGCTATAGGCTGAGGTGCTAAAGGTGCAACCGGCTGTTTGGGAATTGAGGCTCTTTGAAATGAGTGTGATGGGGGAGGGACAACTGTTGCCTGAGTGGTAACTTGCACCTCTTCCACTACTCTCCTCTTGAATCTTGTATTGGCTGCAACACAATCAGCCTGATTGCCTGTAGCACCCCCATGGTTGATTGCACAAAACTCGCCCTCTTTGTAATTCATAAGAGCAAAATCGGGCTGGGCTTGATTGCTACTCATGCTGGGTTGAGCTGGCACCTCAAAGAACTAAGAAAAAGAAGCAGCCTGATTATCTGTATTCTTGAAGTAGTTTGCCATCTCATTTGTATGCACAGCCTATTCTTGACCATACCCCATGGTCGAACAGCTAGGCTGCTCTTTACAAGATTATTCTACACATGCACCATGGCCTTAGATGATGAAGAGGGACCAGCATTGTAATTTTGAAATGTCCTGGTTATAGTGAGCTGCCCTTAACCCTAATTATAATTCTGGAAGGGTGGTCTAGGGGCTTGACCATAATTTTGGTACCCTTGATTTGGTCTTTTGCCTTGAGCCTGTTGCTACCTTTTAATGGCAACAAGTTCATTTGTCATGGTCTGCAACATACTCTTAACCTCCTGTAATTCATTTGACAGGGTAATAGCTGGTTTTTTAATGGTAGGCAGAGGAGACAATGTAGGAGCAGGGGCCTAAAATGGAGGTGGCACTTCTAGGAAAATTGGCATGTGGGGTCTAGGGGCTATTTTCCTAGCCTACATTAAATAGTTCTCTGTTGCTATGGCTATGTCATAATTAGTAGGCAATATATTCCCTCCCATAGACTGTATCATGATTGTAATGTCACTATTTAATGCTTTCAAGTAATATAGAAAAGCATAGCTAGGAGTCAGCCTTACCAGGATGGGAATCCTCTGCCAGATCTTCTGAAACCTTGTGTTAAAGTCCTGCATATATTCATGCAGAGCCCTCTATATGGTCGTTAGCTGCTCAGCAAGTTAGAGGTCATCACTTTTCTCCCCAAAATAGTCTTTTAGTTGAATATCAAGCTCATTCTAGGAATGGATTGAATTCACAGGTAAGGTCCCATACCATTCAAGAGCCTTGCCCTCAAGAGACAGAGCCAGTAACCTGACTATGACATTATCCTCTGTGATATTGTGAATATTTCAAAGGTTGGAAACATTCCTGATGTGCTCAACGACCATAATGGGTCCCAATCCATCGAAAGAAGGTACATTCTTTAGAGCTGCCCCTGGAATTGGGTCATACTGTGGGAGGTTCAAGGGGCTCTCCCCACGAAATGCTGTAAATGGCAAAGCCATAGCTGGGATGGGGCGTAATTGAGGCTCTATTGTAACTGTGTCTCTTTTAATAGATCTATGAGGATGACTTGTTGGATAAGGAAGAGTCTTCCTAAACCTTAATCTTTTAGCAGAATTAAAAGGTTGTTCAACGAACTCAAAAGAAATCCTTTTTGAAATAGACCTAGTGGTGACTTTAGGCATAGAAAAATTTAAGACACTAGTCTTAACATGGAAAATGAAGTTCTTACCATTAGAGTCACCAGATGTTGAAGATATAAAATGGCTATGACAGGACCAACATCAATCCTGAAGACTTACTGCATTATAAAACGGTGTCCCCCCAGGCGTGCCAAAACTGTTGACACTGGAGATTACACCTAGTGGCAGGAAAACAGGTTCCTGCCTTCTCCCCACAACATGGAAACTCCTCTCTCACCTGTGGGATGGTGAAGCAGGAGAGGAGAGTCTCTAGGTATGGGCTAGTTCCCTCTGATGTATCAAGTTTGTCTCAGTGAGTGCAAATACATACCGGTATATATATATATATAGCTATATAAACTGGGGGGATGAAAAGGGAAGAAAGTGCATGAAAACAAATAGCCTACTCTAGGGAGGTGATACACCAAATAAAAGTGATCTTCTCGTACCTACTCTTAGAATCGAACAAAGACCGCGAACATACACTCAGACTCGACAGGGAGAACCAGGCTACAAGAAAATGGGAGGGAGGTTCTTATGAAAACATAGGAACTGAGACTCACCAAGATGCTATGGAATACATACTGTAAGTGACTTCCTCTGTTCTGTATCTCCAAAATGGAGCTCTCCTCCTGTCACCTACAGACAATGGCACCTTGTGAATAACTGGCATGTTGGTGCTGGAACTGTAAGAGCATTAAAGACAATTACTGGACACAATGCAAACACTCAGACACACACAAAAAATCCAACTAAGAAGAGGTAAAAATAGTCTTTATAGATTCAGGTAGAAATTTCAATAGGGCTGCGCCTTACCAAAATTAAAAAAAGATGTTTACAAAATGACAAGTATCAAATATATAAGCAAAGTCCAAGAGGCTCATTTGGCACTCTTTTTACAAATGGTTGTTCATGAAAAGAAACAAGTTGTTCAAGATATTAATGAGCCATGTGCTCTGCCTACTTTGAAATCTACATTTTTAATGGCAAAACATGGTTTGCCCACCCATTAAATGAAAAATGAGGAAACGGGTTACATTTCTCAGCTGCCGTATCCTCTTGTGGTCAATTCAAAGGAACTGTTCGACCTACTGGAGTCGGCTCTTCAAATTGGTGCTACTTGGACTTACTGTTTGCTTATTCCATGCACGTCCTCTTGTCTTTTGTCGAATTTATCACTATCTAGCTCGCTCAGCTTCCCAAGAATGAACTATCGACAGGTTGCTACATTCTGGACTCCTCAGCAATACTTAGTTCTCCCTTCGCTTTAAAGGCAAATAACTATCTCTTTGAATGCCAACGGCTATTTGGTTCCTTTAAATTTGATAGTCTCACGGCCGTCATTGAGTTTCTACTAAAGTGTCATCGGGTTCAATGCCACGTGGCATTCGGGCACCAGTCGAGCACTTCTCCATGTCATTCGGGCACTTCTTTATTTCTTTGCGGGCATCTTATTTTGCTATTTCCCTTTGGCACCTTTGAAATGTCCCTTTTTTTGTTTGTTGCGTCACCCTTTGCTTTGATTAGAAGTGCACTCAAATCATTAAAATGTTGAAGTGTCTGCCCTCCAAAGGGTCCTTTGACTTTTGACTTCCCTTTGGCTTGGGGCATACCTTTGAACCAGGCCATTGAACCAAAAAGGTTCAACGGTTCAAAGGTTCAACCACGCACGCCAAAATCCCGAGGCCAAGCCCGATGCTTTGAACCAAGCCGCTGAACTGAACTCATTGAACCAAGCCCGTTGAACCAAGTCCATTGAACCAAGAAATTTGGTTCAACGGTTCAACGGTATGAAGGTTCAACATGTTTACAATGAAATGCTTGAATTGAATAGTGAACCCTTTGCACTAAGAAATAGAGAATGCTGAACCTGAACAACCTGCAATATAACTGGCATGAACAGCAAGGGAAGAAGGGGACCAAAATTTTATCTGTAAGCAAAATTGGGTCAACAGTAGACAAGTGAATCTTTTGGTTGATTAGAATATGGTGATTTTATTATTTGGATAGTAAAATCAGGATTAGTAAGAACTTGGTGTAGATGAAAAAGAGATGCTGAAGAAGCAAGGGAATTAGTAATAGAATTTTGATCTCAAGGATAGGATCGATGGTGAAAGAAATGAAATATTTGGGGAGAGTAATTTCAATTTGATGATAAAAATGATATTTTTATTTTACATTACTAATCACCATTGACATGGTGGCTAGTGAGTTGGGAGTCACCTAAAGCTTGTAGGTATTCAATATCTAAACCAAGTGTAGCTCTCATGCCTAAGATTAATGCTTTGTACTTTATCATGTTATTAGTGACATTGAATGTTAGGTGAAGATATAATGGCATGATTTTTCCAAGATGTATTTTAAAGATACAACCTACCCCAACTCCTTAAAGGCATTTAGCTCCATCAAAATGAAGGGTCCAAGTATCCTCATGTAAATCAACATTAATCTCAGGAAGTTCTTAAATAACTACTTTTGGCTTAGTATTATTAGGAAAGATAGTGGATTTTTTGAGATTACATGTTTCAAGATCGACATTGAAGTTATGGAAGTAATCTTTAAAAGATATGGCCTGGTTGAGACCTTCAATATAGAGAATGTTGTCATCAGGAAGACTATCTTAAAGGTGGGCAGTCATGGGCACCAGAGCTGTGGCAAGTTGATCAACAATGATTTGTCATTTGAAAAAAAATTGATTAATAATTTGGAGATAAAATTTGATGAGAAGGATAATCCATTCATTAATTATGTCTCCAAGAATAAAGTATTTAGAGAATAAATGATGAAGGGGATTGGAATAGATGATAACATAAGCGGTTTGATAAAGCATATAATGTCAAAGTTTTTTAGTATAAAAATATATGGTGAGGCAATCATGTTAAAATTTTGTGTAATGTTTCTCATAATCAATGAGGCATAAACTAATGTAGTAGATGGCAAATTCTCTTCTAGTATCATCTTGTTGGGCAAGCATTGCACCAACTGATATGGGTGCATAAGAGGTATATAAGATCAAAGGTTAATAATTTGAAGGGGATGAAGAGTAGGTGGGTTAATTAATGATTCTTTAATATTATCAAATAATTTTCAACATGGATCCATCCATTCTAAAGCATTACCTTTCTTAAGAAGAGAATTGATAGAATAGATACAATAATCCATTTCAAGGATGAATCATCTAATTTCCCCAAATGTTTTGAGTAAGTGTGAATGTCTAGAATATATCAAGGGATGGGAATGTTGATAATAACATTAATATTAGTAGGGTCAACATTTATGCCATGGAGAGAAATTAATAATCCTAATAGTTTGATAGATGTGACATCAAAAACACATTTGTAAGGATTAGTCTAAATTTATATTTAATAAGGTGGCCAAATTTGATGGCAAGATCAAAAAGTTGAGTTTTACAACATTTAGATTTAGTAATGAGTTGATCCATATAGGTTTCTACAATTTTTTAAATAATATCATGAAATATATGATTCATTTCTTGTTGATAGGTAGCTTTGGAATTTTTGAGGGCAAAAATTTTTTTAACATAGCAATAGGTGCCCCATTCCATGGTGAAAGTTTTCTTGTGTTAGTCTTCAAGGGAAATATGAATTTGGTTATATCCTGATAAGCCATCCATAAGAGACAACATTTCATAACTAGTTGTGGAATTGATAATGGCTTTTATTGAAGGTAGAGATAAATTATCCTTGGGACAAGTAAGATTCATATTACAAAAATCAATGTAAATGAAAATGACCATGGTGACCTTTCTTCAAGTAGGGACTATATTAGAAACCCATTCATAATAGTCCACTAGGTTGATAAACTTAGCATCAAGAAGTTTGATTTCTTTATGGCATAAGGTAAAAACTTCAGGTGGAAATTTTCATTGCTTTTGGTGAACAAGTTTGGCATCGAGATAAGTGATGATATTTTGCACCATAATTATATGGTAAATACCATGCATGTCATCATAAGACCAAATAAATATCTCATGATATTTATCAAAAAATAAGCTAAAGTTATCATGTTCAGCAAGTGTGAGTTTGCAAGAACTATAATTGGTCAAGGGAATGATGAAGTATTATATTCAATGTGAGTATTTTATTTGATAAGCATTGCATTTCCATATTGAAAGTGATATGGTTCATTTGGTAGAGAATAAATTGGATTATATTTAGGGTTGATGATAGCAATGAAGTTATTGAAACAAGGGGCTTTGATTTTGAAATTCCCAAGTTTTTGATGTTGCTAAGGAAGTTGAGTTTTTTGATCATGAAGCAATTAAAGAATGGCTTTATCACTAGACAAAGTGGGAAGAGAACCATAATACTCAACATCTATTTTGAGATCAATAATTTGATTACCATGGTGATCAAATTAAAAAAGTATCTAATGAACATCTATGGCCTTGACATCTAATGTAATCTCGAGAGCAGGAGGAGTAGATTGATTAGATGACATTAGTGTATCATTAGTTTCTTTGATGATGGAAGAATCAGAAGTAATGATGGGATCTTTAGGTGGTATAGAATATGCAAGTATTTCCATATGTTCATAAGGTAGGATTTGTGTGACTACCCAAGGAGTATCAAGAAGATGAATATTAATGGGAGGAATATGACCTTCAAGTACAAATTCAAAATATATAGAAATGGTGGGAACATAATGGTTGAAAGCATGTATTTGAGCTAAGGTTTTTCTATAATGTTAAACATCCATGTCTGGAGATTAAGATTGAGCCATGATATAGTTATCATCATAGGCTAGAGAAATGGTACATGCTTGATATTTTAGGGGAGTTTTAGAAGGTGAAATTTTGAGATCATTAAACTTGCATGGAGACATGATTAGAGGATCTTGGAATAATTTTACCACTCCATAATCATTACATGTGAAGGCATCTTCTAGGTAAAAAGGTTCCTAATAATTACATGGAGGGGGAAAATTAGTGATCTCATCAATGAGAGGAATCGTGTGATCATGAGATAATAAAAAGGGAGGAAAACACTCTGAGATTTAAGGAGCTAGCTTAGCAGCATTAAAAGTATGTTGTAAGTCATTAGGTTCATCATCATCCAAATCAGCAAGAATGACTTATAAGTATGGATTGATGATGATGAATTTAGGTAAGGGGGCACTATTGATGGTAGGAATGGTAGGAATGCGATATTCAAATTTTAGATTAGGAAGTTGAATATTCCAAGGTTTGGGATCAACCACATGCTTATATTATTTGCCATTATGTAAGAATTCAATACATTGGCTATCAGAAGAAGTGATGGCCCTCATTCTATGAGTCCTAGGGTGATCGATGAGTATGTTATAAGATAGGGGAAAATTAAGGACCATAAGTTTAGTTTGAATGGTCTTAGGTCCAATTGTTAAAGGAAGCCAAATACAACTAAGTGGATTTTGATTAGTTTTATCAAATCCACCATAGATAAGGCAAGTTTGCTTGAGATGATCCTCATTATATCCAGGTTTTTGGTTGAGCCACAAAGATGTCACATTAATAACTAACCCTTCGTCAACTAAAACTTTACGAATAAGGGTAGTATTAATGTCTATTTTAATAAATAAGGGTGGATCATTAGTGTGTAACAGGGTTTCATCATTAATCATGTTCTCTTCAATAAATTCAATAAAATTCTTGGAAGAGGGAAAAATGGATTCAATGATATGCATTTTGGTAGGTTGAGTCTCAATATAGGGTGGTTTTTCATCTATAGGAGATGGATCTTCAATTTATTATAATTTTTTCATGAGGAACTTGTGATGATAAGAGGAAGTAAGAACTAACTCCATAAGTGGAATCTTACAAGGCATGGAGTTAAGTTCTTTGAGAAACTTATAATGGGATTTAGGAGAAGAACCAATATTTAGAAGGTAATGTATATTTGTAAGGAATGGAAGAGGTTATAGGATTCAAATAAAGAGGTGGTTCCTCAAGGGCTTTCGAAGCTAAATATGTGGTTATAGTGTCTTTGATAAGTTGTTCTTCCAAAGATGGTCTCTTAGATTTTGTGATAGGATCTTTGAGAGATGGTTTATGATGATAGTTGACCTTAGATGCATTAACATATTAAGAATTATTATAATATTGGTCATAGTCAACGTCAATAGCATAAACATCCTTAGTATTTTGTTGATTATTAGATGTGGGAAATGATTTTTGGGTATTAAAAGAAGAATATTTGGGAGCTTATTGTTTTTGAGAAGTGGTGTTGTACTCTTAATAATGGAGTTGGTTCATGGATTTGTGATTGAAGGAATCACCAAACATGTAGGAGACAAAAAAATTAGTAAACCCTTGATAAGTTTCATGGGAATGACCAATATCAGCATGGAACCAACAAAATTTATTAGGGTCATAACATTTAGGAGGATTATTAGGATAAGTAAAGGGTTTAGAGGTAAATAATAATTGTTTCATTTGTTGCATAGTTAGTGGTGTGTGAGAAGATGGGGAATTGTTGACTTTAACAAATCTTAGTTTGGTTTGAGGAGTATTTCTAGTGATGGCATTATTATAAGTTTAAAAATATCCTTTAAGTAATTTGGTATTTGGTTAGAATTTCTTCATGAAGAAGTCTTGACATTTGGCTTGGTCAATATATTTATTAAGCATTTGAGGAGTAAAAGTTTAAACCTTATATTGAAGTGAAGGAGTTAAAATAGTTATAAAGATTTTGAACAAATTGTCATCAATCATGTTATGGTCAACCTTATGGGCTAGAGATTTCCATCATTTGATAAAAACATGAGCTGATTTAGTGGGATATTACTTAGCATTGATGAAATGGATAAGGCAATTTTTAGGAAGGTCATTATGTTAAAACTATTTAACTAGAGGATTTACTAAATATTCAAGTTGGCAAATGGAATGTTGGGGAAGTTGGTTGTACCATTCTAATACATTGATAGTAAATGTTTTAACTATAAGTTTAGTTGTGGTGAAAGTATTAGTTTGGATCCACTCTTTATAAATATTACCAAATGCTTTGAGAAAGGATGTAGGGTCTTTAGTCCCATCATAATTCATAGTTGGATATATATTAACAATATAAACGGACAAGATGAAAGGATATAAAGGATCATTTTGGATATTTTAAAGAATTTTGTTATTCATGATAGGTTGAGGAATAACATTTCTTGAGGCATCTCTAAGAGGTGGAGGAATAAAATTTGGATTAGCTTGAGGATTGAGAATCAGAGGTTGATTATCTATAGTAATCAAATGATGTTGTAATTGCATCACTTGAGAGGTGTTATAAATTTTCATTATGTTCATTTATTTTATGAATTGTGCAATAAGTTGAGTCATATCATTAGTGGGTTGGGGTTTGTAGGATAACTCCACAAATTTGTATTAAGGGGAGGGTTGTTGGAAGGTGGATTACTAGTGGAATTATTGGATAGACTTGTATCAATGGATCACACATTATGTTGAAAGGTTTGAAGATGAGAATTGTTTTGATAGGTATGGATCCACCTACTTCATCTTGAGATGTGATTTGAACCATGTTACAATCTAAAGATGAAAGAAGGGAAGAGGTGCTCTAAGAGTGAGGATTCTCTTGGGATTTAAACCAAGGGATAAAATAATACCTCATATAATGTTTAAATATATTTAATTTATCTAAGAAGATTATAATAGGGTATTTCATTGTGTTTTATGGAAAGGAAGAGAGTTTAAAGAAATAAGAGAAATAAATTACTGGTAGATAACTAAGTCAACTAGACATAAGAGCAAGGTTAGCAATAAGATATAAGTTCAACTAGGTTGACTATGTTTGTTGAAAAGGGATCTAGGAATATTACATAGTTGATTAGGTCGACTTAGTATTGTTAGATAGAAGGTAAATAAGGATACAGTGTCAACCAGGTCAACTTAGTACTACATATAGGGAGAAACATAGTTTGATAAGGATACAAGATCGACCAAGTTGAATTATTACTATAACTTGACTGGTAAATAAGAGTACAAGTTCAACTAGGTCAACTTAGTAATGTAAACAATGAAAAACATAGTTTGTAAGACTCTATGTTGATCAGAATGATAGTGTTCTAAAATTAGGAATTTTTTTGTAATGTAGTTGAATTAATAAATGGAAGAAAACACATAAATAATTGGTTCAATTAAAATTATCCAAATGGGGCACATAGCACAAAAACTTGCATCAATGCTTTCCAATGAAAATTTTTGTAATACAACACATAATGATCAGAGAGCACACAATCAACTGAAAAAGTAAATGTTAAATAAGTGGTCATCTTGAGGGTTGTTACATTATTATAAAGTGTTATTTTAAGTGTGAAAAGGAAGTTGGTTGAAAATAAGGAACTAGAAAGCAATCTATGGATGGTTTTAGGATGTTTAGGTTGAAAGGGATTTGTGTTGACAATGGTACAGGCTTGGTATTAGGGCTTACCCCCTTACTTCATAATCTTGTAGCAATAAGGGTGTCTGGTGTTTTAAAAATATATACCACTAACCACATATTTATACTTGTCCAAAAAACCAAGTTAGCTTCCCCCTTGGTGATGAAATCCAAGTAGGTAAACCTTGGGAAGACAAATACTAAATGCATTTTGAATATTATGTGTTTTGTTAGTGTGTGTAAAAATAGAAAAATAGTGTAACTAAATAGAAACTTGAAAAAAAACCTAATTATACTATGCAAGCTATTCTTAGCATGCAAAAAATTGAAAATAAAGGTATGAATTAAATACTAATAAATAATTGTTAATTCCCAAATTAAGAATGGTACAGTTAGTTGAAAAAACACCTAATTATACTATGCGAGCTATTCTAAGCATGCAAACAATTGAAAATAAAAGTGTGAATTAAATACTAATAAATAATTGTTAATTCCCAAATTAATAATGGTACAGTCAGTTGAAATGACATTATATGCAGATAATAATACATAATAGAGTCAACTAGGTTACTACTATTCTATGAAAGCAAAAGTCTTTTAATAATAATATTGATGAGGTTGACTTAGTCTCTTAGACAAAATATAGGCTACATAACTAAATTGACTAGGTCAACTTAGTATGATGTAGGATTATAATTTTGAAGACTAAAAACTTGCACAAAATAGAATTGTAATGAAGTATTGAATTGATAAAGAGAGAAAGAGAGGAACCTTGGTGGGTTAGAGGATGATGAGGATTGCAATTTTTTTGTTTAAGTGCCTTGAATTTTGATTTTAATTTTTGCAAACTAAGTTGATTATTTTATCCTAGTTCTGTAAAATCCTATGTGCTGAAGTAAGATAAGAAGACTAAGTTGACCTACCCAACTTAGTTTGTTGATTTGGATGTTGACTGAAAGACTATGTTGACCTATTCAACTTAGTTTGTTGATATGGATGTTGTATGAAAGACTAAGTTGACATTTTTGACATAATTTTTTATCTGGGACTGAAGAAGAGTATTGTGTTGACCTATCCAATCTAGTAACCTATATTTGATGAAGGCTTTCATAGAAAGAATAGAGTCATTTTGATATGATTATGTGTTAAACATGCACATAAAAAGTTATAACTATACTGATTTGGTTGGCATATTATAAAAAATATATAAAAATAAGAAAATGATAGAAATGAAAATGTGAAATAAAACATGCAAAGGTTAGATTAACATTAGGTTCATTAGAATGTATCTGATGGAAAAGGTAATAGATCGAAGAAGATAGATCCTACTTACACTTCTAATTAGGGATACATTAGATAATCAGGGTCATGACCAATATGGATCTACTATACCTAATCAATGGATATTTTACCACAATAATATCACTAGGGAGGGTTCTTAAGCCTCTAGTTAATAAAAACTATGTAATAAACCTAACTAGGTCCTATCTTTTCATATTCACTAAACTAATCATAAGTAAATCAAAATATAATCTAGTTTTCACCAAAGATTATGGTGCAAAGTGGGGGTAATAAACACTAAAAGTAAACATGCATAAGAGAATCCTATTTAAGTTATGTATAGGTTAAACCCTAATGCATAGAGATTAATATATTCAAAAGCTGTTACTTATGCTACTTCTATCTACTAAAGAGAGGAGAAAAGTAAAAGATACTTACATAGAATATGAACTCATCAAGACTCAATCTCTCCCTTGACCAAAGGTGATTTATAAGAGGTTTTTGTGGTTTTTAAGTATCACTATGAAAGGCCAAAGCATCCATGACTTTTTCACAAGACAAGATTATTATCCAAGTAGAAACCCTAAGCTAAGACTCCTCAAGTAGAATGGTGGAAGAGAAAATTATAAAGAATCATAGATAAATAATTAACTCTTGGTGTCTTTCTAAAAATGTCTAAGTGGATGTGTTTATATAGGTAGATCTAACCCTAAACCCTTCTCAAAGTTTTGGTTGACAAGGTCTACCCGATTGACCTAGTACTGAAATTGGAAAAAAATAACTAGGTTACTGAACTATGTTAGCCATGGACAATCTAATTCCTAGTAAGCTTTTAAAATAAAAATGTAGGGTTGATGTGGCTATCATAGTCATGCAAACTACCAAAATGGGTTTAGGTTATGGAAAGGGATAATGAATATGGTAAATGCTTAGAGGAGGGTGAGAAATAGGATGCAAAGATCAGGGGAATGTTTTTAGGAGTTGGTTGAATTGATAGCAAGTGGTAAAAAGGGATAACAATATTATGAAGCACCAATGGTCTACCCACCCATTTCCTAGTTCACCCCTTAGGGTGTGCACTTAGAGATATTGAGACTCTATGGGTTCTTAAAAGATAAAAAGCATCAGTTTTTGATAAAGTTTGAAAATATTATGTGTATATATATGTGAATCAAGAAATTTGTTGGAGGCAAGGAACTAAATGGAGGGTACTCAAAAATTACCATATATTTTTAATGTTAATCTTAAATATTTTGTACAATTAGAAAATGTGAAAAAAATTCTATTAGGAAGTTTGAAAGGTTGTGCCAAGTGATAACAAGTTGGAAGTTTGAAATTTTGGTAGTTGTACCTCTGCATCAATAGGCAAGGTAGTTACATTAACACATATTTATACTCCTAAATGTTTCTATTTAAATCTAAATATATTTAAAGTAATTTTATCCCATATTAGTACACTGATATTATATTGTAACATAATATTGGTTTTAGTTTAGTCAGCAATAAAGTACTCAAGCTGGGCACACATAAAGATAAGGTGTGCATACAAACCTAGGTAAGCATTCCTTTCCCTTAAACTAGCAATGTAATTACTATATTAGAGGGGGAAATGTAGATGATATTTTTTAATTATATATCACCTTAGTCTTATACACTTTAAAAACTAAAACATTGGATGTTCCTCTTAGTTCTCTATCTTTTCTCACTTTTACAAGTCTCACATCTGCTCCATCCTTATGCCTCTTGGCCTATATCTCTTATTTTGACCAGTATTATATTGATGACCCAAGTATTATATATTTCACATAATTATTCAAGTGTAATTATCTTCCATATCTATAAATTCTAAACTTGTACATATTCTTCTACTCCCTAGACACTAACTTATGGGTTAGATAATAGTGCCAAAATTACTATCATGTCCTGATGCAATTATCTAGTGCCCTAACTCCATCTAATTTAAAAATTAAACATATCTTAATGATTAGAATAAGTGTTGTAATGTATTTATTACTCCAAATGTATTGATATAAATACAAGATCAACCCTCATTAATTCCTCAACTGGCTACCACATACGAATACCTAGTAAAAGACAAAAGAGAATTCAATGATCAAAGCTTCCTTGCTTGTTCCTATTTCCATACTAGTCATAAGTAATACACATATACAAGTATAAAGTATTAAATTATTAGTCTAGGATCCCATGCTGAGAAGTTACAATCTATGCCATTGTTGTACTTACTTTTCACATATTATATGATTCACACACAAGGTAACACATAGCAGAGAACTACATCCATCTGAGGCCCTATTTAGAGTATTAGATATGTATGTAACATATATTAATAATGGGTTCATTTTATTTATATTGAAAACATGTTCCCACTAACCCATTTTCCTAAAGGTCATATAAAATATGGAAAGATAGGGTTTTACCGTTTCACAAGTAATAACTATCCATGACCCAAATATGAATACACAAAAGTGAAGGTAGAGTAGAACCCATATGCATCTAGGTGGTCACATATAATTTCAATATATATTCAATACAAGGCACTATTATCAAACCTAGATGGTAGGGTCGATGCAACCATCTCAGGTTGATATTATTACCTAGAGAGATATAAGTGTCAAATCTAAAACCTAACGACTATTACAGAATCTACATCCTACCTAGTTTTATCTTATTCCACATCGATAAATACATTAGTGTCATAATATTCTAATTAATTAACTTATTTTTCATTTATATATATTTCATAGTTGTAATTTCCATATTTAGACTATCTCAACATGATAAATTCAATGTAGATTTATATCCAAGTTTAGCATTTAATTAACCTTATATATATCTAATTATCACCCTTATGTAATTTCATTTCTATATGCCCCTTTAATCTAAATCTAATTATAATTAAAAACACTTATATTTCATTTTAGGGTTAAATATGATCTTTTCAATCACCATATCTAGTGTTGTTTTGAGTCATCAGGTGAAATTTGATATTTTTTTTAATATTTGAAATGACTCATATAGGCCTTCTTGAATATTGTCTAGGTGTATAATTTTATAAAAATGGTTACACTATTTTTGTATCCAAAAAAAAATATTCCAAATATTTTTTTATAAAAAATTATAATGTGTGATTGCAATTTGGTAGCTACACCTATGGAAGTTGGGATAAAACTCTCACTTAACACCAATTCACCACCAGATAAGACAAACTTTTCCACTTTAGATCATTGCATCCAAACAAATACCTACTTGGGTTTTGAATTTTAAGGTGTATAATTTTATCCCACCTTCCTACCATCTAATCCAACCTACAAGAATTTTTTTCCATTAAACCAATAGATATTAAACATTGTGAATTCTAAAATAGTGCAATCTATAAACAATGATGATGTAAGAACACCTAAAACACTGATAAACACATAATATATTATAGGAATAATTATGACATATATGAACAATAAATAAATTTGAAATGGGTGACACTTGGTAGTTTTATTCAAAGTCAAAGTGGAATTGGAATCAAAATATCATTACAAAAAAACTAAGGGAGGAGGTGAAGATGGAAGCCACACATCTTGTGGAATAATATAATCGTATTTCAATGTGCAATCTAGCCATGAAGTTTGAAAAAGGATAATATGTTTTTATAAAACTCTATGATGAAGTAGAAACTATTTATTCTTGCTCTCTTTATTTTTTATATTATCATTATAGTTTTACTTGTTTTCTTCCTTTTATATAATAAATTACAAAGATTGTAATTCTTTAATATAACACCTCTTCACAATCATAGATATTAATTTAAATAAAAATTAATAATCAAACACATTAAATCATAATGATGTCTATTATATATCATGGAACTACAAACTCAACAATCACAACAAGCTCAACAAGATTAGTAGATAATCCTAGATAAATCCACTCATATGCATGCAATGTCATGCATAAGCCCACTAGAATAAAATGACATGAAGATATCATAGATAAGGGACAAATTAATGTCACATATAGCAAGTTTAAGGGCCACAATAAATGAACATAAATATTTTTCACACACAAGGCAAAGGGATACAATCAATGAACATAAATATGTCACAAATAGGGCCAAGGGACCACACACAATAAACAATAAATGAATATCCTATCATGCAATAGTAATATCATCAGTTAATCATTAAAAAGGTGAAAAATAGTCTATACTATCAATTTATATCAATGTCACATCATATAAAAGTAACATATCCATGTAGCACTATGTAAGATATGAGTAATTAGCAAGACATGTAAGCAATATAGATATCTCAACATGGTAGAAGGTCATAGAAAGATATAACCTATTGTAGTGTGACATGTGGAAGATGATTCCCCTAGCATTGGCATGACCATTACATATAAGAGAGTTAAACATTTGTGTGTCCATGCATGATCTATATGTCTTGCATCACACTCATATATTATGAAATACATGTTTTTTATAAAAAATTATATGTCATTTACCATACATGTGATAAATAACATATGTAAATAATGTAACTAGAAATCTCATCATGATTAGGTCCTTATTTTTAATTTTTGAATATTTTGAATGTTTTTTTAATTTTTTAGTTATTTCATTTATTTTAATTTTTTTTCTTAAAATTTGAAAATTTTCTAACAAAACCTTTTCAAATTGTTAAAGTGTCAAATATTTCACCTACAATGTGAGATATGATTTACTAGATAGTAAATTGAAATTTATTCTAATAGATATGATATGATTAATTGGACTAACATATTAGTTAGAGATGTGTATGAAATGGCTAGATATATGTATGAACTATTCCATTATGGATGATGCACTTTAAATATGTTATGTTTATGTTCCTATTTTTTATGTAAGGTTTCTCAAAATAAAAATAATAATAACTATAGACACATATCAATCTTTTTTCAATATAAAACATACCTTGAATTGAATATCAGTATGTTTATTTCAAAGCTAAATCAACTTCCTTGATTCTAATAAATATCAATGATGATAAAAAAAAAATCACTATCCAACAATTACAACATTCATTAGTCTCTATAGCATAAGTTTCTTCAATGCTTCAACAAGGAATAATCATCTCCATCAAGTTACAAGGGAAACATGGATTTCACTAACACATATGTGTAATATAACCTTTATTCTTTCAAAATTTCAAGAATCCAATTTTATATTAAAATATTCAATTTATGGACATTGATTACACATGATTATAGGTTTTGTTATTTAGTGACTTGCACAATTAGATTTTCATAATAAATAAAAAATGTGTGCTATTCACTCAGGTAAATTTTATAATTTTACTATATTAATTACATTATTATAACAAAAGGGAACATTGGTAGGTATTGAAATTTGGTCTTTGGTACTTGATAATGATAAGCTTAATACACATTTACCACACATGAATTCAATACATAAACAAGGTCCTAAACTATCATTCTCTTTCACTTTCATGTTATATTATGATTCAAACCTTTTTTTCTATTTTTATAAACCTAAAACAACCTCATTATTTATTTACAACCTAATAAATATCTTACACAAACATATATAGACTCTTAGGTCGGTCCATATATACACAGGTCAGTTATGCTAGATTCTGTCAATATTACTAGTTAATACTAACTTTATCTAGTTGGTATCGACCCACTCCTATTAATAACTAATTTTTAGAATCAAAACTATCCTTAGGGCCATAATATTTACCTAGCATGTTAGTGCCTTAATAAATTATCTGATTGGACTCATATGTATACAAAGAAATTTCTCATTCAAAATGGACTTGGGACTTATCTAGAACACATGTTTACAATATTTTACATTAAAAAATAAACCCTTTTTTCACAAATAAAAAACCTATCAATATGAGAAGTCACAAGCCAAGTATGAATCATAATAAAACCAATTCAAATCAAACATTTTCAAGTAATAAAATTCAAATCATTAGACACATACATATAATGAAAGATAATAATTACATAATCACACTAGCTAAAAGCTTTATGTGTGGTGGGGGTGGAGTTGGAGGAGGAGATACACCTACCTTTTGTTGTATTTAAATGCATATAATGGAATGGAATTTAAGCATGATGCATGTATGTATAATTATGAACTAATAAATGAAACCATTAGATTCAATCATCTATGTTGATTAAAAGTGATTTGACCATCCACTCAAGAATAAACATGCACTTAATCATGTGAAATGAGTTCATGGAGATTTTTCACAACAAATTTGGATCGTTATTTTTATTTATTTTATCACTCAATGTTTTTAATCTCTTTTTCACTATATGCCTCTTCATAATCAATTGAATACCCACACATAATAGGAAGACAATAATGAACAAGTAAAAGAAAAACTAGCCTTCAAAACAGTGGAATTACTAGGTGAAAGGACTTATTATATGTGGGACTCAATTTACCCTAATTGGGTATAAATTATTGAATGCTAGAGCAATTATGGATAATTTTTGACATATTTTTGTATGATCACCCTAATTCACTTTGAATTAGGATAAATTGGTGTGCTTTAGATAATGTAAGTCACATTGGTAGCTTTCACACACCCAACCACCATTTTATGTTGATGTCACTCAAGATGAGGTCCATGTTATGCCAAAAAAGACAAAAACACCATATCCACATGTGACCAAGATAATTACAAATAATTTAGGGCAAATTTATACATGATTAGCATAATTCACTTTGAATTTTAAAAAAATGGAGTGATTGGGAAAAGTAAGCTCATATTGGTGACCTATGCACACATAACCATCCCTTTATGTTGATTTTTCCTATGATTATGGGGATTATGGGCTAAAAACAAACCAAAAACACTATTTATCCATTTAGGACCCATAAAAATGCCAACAATTTAGGGCACATTCATGCACGATCACCCTAATTAGCTTGGAATTTAAGACAATGGTGTGATTGAGGTAAATTAATTTTCATCTATGACCAAAACACTCCCAACCACTCATTACTCTAATTTTATGTATGATTAAGTTCATTATAGAATAAAAGTGAAAAAAAACATCATATCCACTTATAAGTAGGGAAAATATGAAAATGTTTTAGTATATTTGTGTATGATCACACTAATGCACTTCAAATTTTGGCCAAATTGGTGATCCTTTCACACCTACCCACACTTATATGTAAATATTACTTATGATTAGGTCCCTTATAGTCCAAAAGTGACACAATAACACCCTATACATATGTGTCCAATAAAATTGCACATAACTTGGCTCAAATTTGTGCATTATCACCTTAATTTTAATTAAATTTATACCAAAGTGGTTGGATTGGAGAAACATAGGTCACATTGGTGACTTTCACACACCCAACCACCCCTTTATGTTGATTTTACTTATGATTAGGTCCCTTATTATCCAAAAAAGACACAATATCCAATCACATTACCCAAATCACACCACATTGACTTTAAATTAATGTGAGTTATGGTGGTTTTACATAAATGTGCCAAAAATTATCTATAGTTTCAATTGTCATGAGTGGATATGGTATTTTTTATTGCTTATTTCCTATAACTAACTTAATCACAAGTAATATCATCATAAGGGGGTAGTGGGATGTGTACAAGTCACTAATGAAACTTATATTTCCCAAATCACACTAATTTGGCATGACTAATAAATTTCAATGATTGAGCACAAATGTGCAACAAATTATTTGCATTTTCAATGGGCACAAGTGAAGATCATGTTTTCATGATTCTTTTGGCATATAATCCACATAATCACAAGTATAAGTAGCATAAAAGGGTGGTTGAGTGTGATAGGGTCACCAATGTGACATACATTACCCCATTCACACCACTTTGTCTTGAATTCATAGTGAATTGGAGTGATCACATATAAATGTGTCCCTAATTATCCCCATTTTCCCTAGTCAGAAGTGGATATGGCATTTTTGTGTTCTTTTAGACTATAATGGATTTAATAAAAAATAAAAAATACATACATGGGTGGTTGGGTGTGTTTAGGTTACTAATGAATTCTAAATTGCCTAAATAAATGGGTGGTTGGGTGTGCACAGATGAGGAACTATGGAAAAAAATATCTAAATATGTGTTATTGTGCTTAAAATGCTACAAGAAAAGTTTTAAAAATATATATATTATTATGAAATTTTGAAACATAAATTATATAATTATTTTTCCTTTCAGATGTTTATAGAAATAACCATTTTGAATTTATTGATTGATTATTTTTAGAAACATATTACCTGAAGTTGGAAAATAAATGAATGTTCTTTTCTATCCACAATGGTTGTAATCAAAATTAATTAAAATGAATTACATATTTCTAATTCTTAATTCCCTCCTAATTTAAATGGTTGTAGAAACAACTTTAAAAATTGTACTTTGTTTCCACTTACGTTTTAGAGCTATGTATTGCTTTTGAAGTTATTGAAGAATTGATCCAAGAGGATATAGGTGACTAGATCATAGTGCATATCACCATAGTTATATGTTCATCCATTTGCTTACATCATAAGTTGTGTCAGTAGGTTTTTTACCTATGTGTAAAGTGGTTCTTTAAAAATTAACTTATGCATTACCATAAAACTCCTAAGTGTTAGTATTATATCTAATAACTTGTCAATAATGATTGTCACTACACTTGTTGATAATGAAGCGATTGATACCAAATTTTGTAAAGGTTTAGTTGATGCTTCATATTCTTGAATTATATAATAATATACACTTATAATATTTATAGGTTATCATCACATTGAATTAAATCATAAAATAACAGAGTTAGAAAGTTCTTTGATAACATCATATGATATCTTAGATTGTCTAGAACTTAGCATATCATAACTTTTCTATTATAGTTATATATTATTTTAAACTCTTTATTTTTTTTCATTTTTATTTACCGTATTGCATTTAAATATTCTCTCTTTAAGTAATTAACTTTGACATATAACATTTTTAATTCACATTAAGTAGGTTATCCACCAAGTCTCCTCCTGGGTCTTATATCAATAGAATTAGAGCATATAAACTTCATATCATTCCTTAAATGTTATCATAGAATTTTTAAATTTTCATCCTTATTTGTATGCCCATTCTGATGAGTATAACTATATGAATTTAAGGATTGATACTCATATCCATTCACCATACCTTCCTTCACTAACTCTTCTTAATACTTTTTTATATTATAAATCATTTTTTTGAGAATGAAGAAATCAAGTGACAAATCCATGAGATAGTGGATAACAAACATTTCAGGACCAACTCATCACCTTGTGATAGCCAATTTATGTTAGCACAAATTATGGATGGAACATGGATGTTGTGCATTAATTATCAATAACTCAATAAGATCACATTGAAGAACTAATATCCCCTTTTAAGGATTGAGGATCTTTTAGACTAGATCTATAGTGCAAAATACTTCACTAAGATCAGTCTTAAGTTTGGATATTATCAAATTATTTTTTATCCAATAATCATATGTAAGAAAAAATTCAAGGCCAAATAAATTTTGTTCGAATGGTTATTCATTCTATCTAACTTGACTAATGCTCTATCTATATTCATGTGGATGATGAATGATATTATGAGGCTGTTCATTACCTCATTTTTGTATTCTACCTTGCCATCATCTTGATCTTAAAAAAAATGGGATGAAAATATTCACCATTTAGATCAAGTTATTAAAACATTTTAGAAACACAAGACATATGAAAATATGGTAAAATGTTCATTCACCATGTTGTAGATTTACTATCTAGGATACATTATAAATACATAATAAGTTCATATGGACCTAACCCATATTTAATTTATTTATGATTAGATAAAATTAAATACTCTCATAGATATTTGAAGCTTTATGGGATTGATAAATTTCTATAGTATACTTTTATTTCACATGACTTGGCCTCTAAACCAAATTACCCAAAGTGGTGCTAAAGAAAACTTCAACTGGACTATCACATAACATAAATCATTCAAGGATTTTAAATGTAGAATTTATTTCATGCTAGTAAATTATTTTCTTAATGTTAAAAAACCATTTTATATTGATATAAATGAATATAACTTTGCACTTGGAGTAGTTATCACTCAACATGGTCACCAGGTTGCTTACCATAATGAACATATGATCATGAACTTCATGCTATTATTCAAGAATATATGCATATGAATCATTATATTTTAGAAAAAGAGATTATGATTCATACAAATCATAAACCACTTTAGATCTTGTGGACTCAAGACAAATTTTAGCAAGAGTGGTGTAAAAATTGGTCTTATTATCTTCATTAGTTCCATCTAAACATTGTCTATAAGAAATGAAGTTCCAATCTAATTATGATTACCTCATTCACCCAATAGTTTAAACACTAATTTATATAATTTATGCATG
The DNA here is from genome assembly GCA_037957365.1 of Torreya grandis. Classification (NCBI taxonomy): domain Eukaryota; kingdom Viridiplantae; phylum Streptophyta; class Pinopsida; order Cupressales; family Taxaceae; genus Torreya; species Torreya grandis. The sequence goes on from JARHVA010004977.1 coordinate 1,123,659, forward strand.
TGGACATGAAGTTAACACATGGTTAGAACTATATCCAATTGACATAGATTCCATAGACATCTATCATAATTTTCTCTACAATAATTTAGTACCAGATTTATACTTACAAGATTGAACTCTATATCATCTTAGACACTTGTGTGTTTTAAATTAGGAATAAAGATAAAAAAATAATATGAGAGGTTCATGTCAACATGTATTTAGGACATTTTTGGATTGAAAATACACTTACAATGTTGTAAAAGTATTTATACTAGCCACAGCTTAGGCCTAATGTCTCAATTACATATTTCATGTACCATATGTGCAGTTTCTAAGATGATAAATAAGAATTAAGGTATATACACACCTATTTAATTTATAACGAGATTATGGGAATCCATTTCCATGGAATTGATCTTAGGCTAATTTACTACCAAGTATGGTAGGGATTATGTTTATGTATTAGTTGGCATGTTCTCAAAGATGATAATTATTATACCTTGTAAGATGCAATATCAGATATAGAAATAACTCAATCATAGTTTTAGTATGTCTAGATCCACTTTAAAATCCTAGAAACTATCTTGTTTGATATGGAAACATTATTTTAGAGTCATCTAATGAAATCACTTTGGTCTATGTTAGACAGAAATATTAAAAAATTCCACTACTTTCCATGCTCAGACTAATGGGTAGATGAAAGTGGTCTAAAGGATTACAATGATCTTCTAATAGTCTATGATTTGAAGAAGTAGTGCACTTGGGATGACATTCTTAATTTGATTCAATGTAGCTATAATAAAACTTTGTACAACTCTACCACACATAGTCTTTTTAGGTTTGTTTGGGCACCCATCACTATAGGTTATTGTATTACTCCATCAATAGTAGAAACTCCTTTAGATCATATATATATATATATATATATATATATTCATTGAGCACATTAAACATCTTCAACAATAGGTGAAAACCATTTTACAATATTCAAATTCAAAATATATACAATGCCATGACAAATATCATATATTGCACACCTTCCAGGTTGGTGATCAAGTTTGAGTATGCTAATAAAAGGAAATATTGACATGACCTTACTAAAATATTTGTCCACTTAGGTATGGGACATACACCATCACCAATTAAGTAGGAGATAACTCTTTCAAATTCAATTGTTTTGCTTATCTTAAGTTTCATCTAGTCTTCAATTCATAAATATTATGACATTACTTTCCACCCTTTTTGGATACTTTAGATACTATGAAAACTCTCTAAAAGATAGAGATTAATATAGATTACATTGTTCTAATAGAATTGGATCAAGTCATTGAAACTCAAGTCAAATAGACAAATCTAAAAGAGATCCCTCTCTTCTAGATCATCAAATTGGGTCAAGTGAATTCTTAGTTAAAATGGTTTATAGAGATGCAAGTTACCAATTTTTTGTCAGTAATGATAGTTAGTGACAAGTTGTTAGATAAAGTAATAAAACTAAAAGAATTATGTAGTGACACATAAGTGGAATTGTAAGGAATCACTTGTAATGTAGGCGTAAAACCTATTTATGGAGTTGATTATGTAATCAAAAGGCTAGACATGCAATTACAGTCATATACGGTATGAACTAATGACCCAAATCCTCCTAGATCAATCACCCCTCTATTAAGAGAGATTGTCCCATTACATGCAGTTATGGAAGAAATATTAATACATATTATATGTGGATAATTAATATATTTAATATATATTGGGTCTATAATTTTTCCTAATTTGAACTATAAGTGAATAATTATGCATTATATTTTATCCTTGTTTGAATAATTATGCATTAAATTCTATCTTTGTCCATGAAAGTTATGAATAGCCTAGTATATTAAATAAATATATTATTTCAATATTGAGTCATTAAAGTATGAGTATTTTATGTATTAATTTGTTCTTGGTTTTAAATTATATTAAAATAAAATTACCCCTTTTAAGATTGCTAAGGAATGTATTCTAGGGAGGGAACTATGATTTATTATATGCAATTTTCATTTATTGAAATATTTTTCTAATTAAATTAATTTGATAAACAAGTGGATTTTTTAACACAAACCCATAAATAAATATTCCTTGACACTTAATATTTACATATTTAACTCATTGTAAGAGCGCAAGAGTTTCATCATGTATGTAGGGTGAAATATGACAAAAGGCTAAGTAAATTCAAATATTAATGTTTCATTTAGCCAATTTGGCCAAAACTATACTATTTTATTAGGATTATATAGCCTAAAAAAATACTCTATAAAATCTCAAATTTTAAATTTAATTACATAATTCCAATTTCAAACACTGACAACATATTTACAATAATTTTTAAATAATCTAAAAGCCTTTTTGCTCTCCTCTATTTCCTTATAGTATTTATAAATAATAAATTATGTATAGATGAATGTTTAAGAACATAATATGTTAATATCCTATAATCATTCCCAAATAATCATACCTGCAGTTAAAAATATAGTCAATGGCTTGTTGCAAGAGGCAGAGTGTAGGAGTGTGAGTTTTATTGGAAGTAGTAACTTACATTGAATGAATTATATGTAGAATATCCTAATTACAAAAACATGAAAAATAAATTTTGAATTCACTGAATGGCTATGCCCTCACTAATAATTAATTCCTTCAAACAAGAAGTAATACAATCAACATAATACTCAGTTCTTCAGTGATAATTATCCTAATATGAAGGATGGGATTGAAAAATAGTTATATTCATTTTTATTGATAAATCAATCAAGATAATAATATAAATCTCATGAAAAACCATCCACTATTATTGACTACTTGAACCCCTTGATGGTAAGTCTATTTGGGAATGATTTTAGGATCTTACCCTATTCTATGTTTAAATGTGCATTTATCTTTTGTTACTTAGCTATTACCTTAAATGGTGATATGTATGGATGTTTATAATGTTTAATTCCTTGTTGTTAATGTAAATACTGACATGTGTTGGATCTTATTACTTCTCTCTGTGTTATGCTTATCTTAACTTAGTACTCAATATTAGTCTTTATTTTGGGGTTGCAAAACACTTATGAAGTTAATAATGGGAGGATCATGGAAACTCATTGACTATATTGTTGACTACTTTAACTTGATGGTATGCTTATTTGGGAATGATTTTATTCTTAAGGGTTGGATATTCAACAATATAGACAATGATTATGCATTGAATGAATAATTATGCTATAACTAATCATGAATTCCTTCAATTAGTCAATGTAATACTCGTCAGTGTTTTATTGATAATTTTTCTAATATTAAGGATGTGCATGTATAAATGTTTGTTATGGGATCACAAAACACTTATTATGTTCATAATTCTTCATAACTCAATCAAGTTAATAATAAAAACCTCATGAAATTAAACATTGACTATATTATTGACTAATTTAACCCCCTAATGGTATGCCTATTTGGGAATGATTTTATTATCTTACCCTATTCTATTTTTAAACATGCATCTATTTTTTGTGACTCAACTATTCCCTTAAATGGTGATATGAAAATATGTTTCTTATGTTTAATTTCCTATTGCTAATGGAAAAATTGACATAGTGGTGGATATCTTAGTACTATGTTCCTCTCTATGTTATCTTTGTCTTAACTTATTACTCACTATTAATAACATTTAAGATAACTAAGTCAAAAAATATAGATGCACATTTAAACATAATATATGGTAAGAACCTAAAATCATTCCCAAAAAGATATACCATTAGGGGATTCAAGTAGTCAATAATATAATAAATGTGTAATTCCATGAGGCTTCTATTATTAACTTGATTGAGTTATGAAGAAAAATAACACAATAAGTGATTTTCAAGCCCACAATAAAAAGTTATACATGCCCATACTTCACTTTAGGAAAATTATGACTAAAGAATTGAGGAGTATTATGTTGACTATATTGTTTCCTATTTGAAGGAACTAATTATTAGTGAGGGCATAGACATTCATTAAATGCATAATTTATTTTTCATGTTTTTTTAACTAGGATATGATACATATAATTTATTTAATGCATAATTCATTCAATGTCAAATACAATTTCAAACATAACTTACACTATTATATTCTTTATATTAACAACAACAAATTAAACTTTAGAGTGACATAGGTGGTCGATATCTTCATAGTGGATAGTTGATATAATAGTTCTATGTTATATTTTTCTTAAATTAGTACTCAATAACTGAGTCACAAAATATATATGCACATCTAAACACAGAATAGGGTAAGATCCTAAAATCATTCCTAGATAGACTTACTTTCATGGGGTTCAAGTAGTCAACAATACAGTAAATGTTTAATTTCATGAGGCTTCTATTACTAACTTCATTGAGTTATGAATAAAAATTAACAAAATAAGTTTTTTTCAATCCCACAATAAATAGTTATACTTGAGCATCCTTCATGTTAGTATAATTATCACTAAAGAACTCAAGAGTACTATATTGACCATATTGTTTACTTCTTGCAGGAATTCATAATTAGTTAGGACATAATCATTCATTAAATGAATAATCATTGTTTTTATTGTTGAATATCCAACCCTTGATCATAAAACCATTCCCAAATAAGCATACCATTAGGCTAAATTAGTCAAAAATATAATCAATGGGTTTCCATGATCTTTATATTATTAACTTGATAAGTGTTTTGCAACCCCATAGGAAATATTAATATTGAGTAATAAGTTAAGAGAAACATAGTACTAGGATATCCAACACCTATGTCAGTATTTCAATTAGCAATGGGGAATTAAACATTAGAAACATCCATTCATATCACCAATTAAGGGAATAACTAAGTCATAAAAAATAGATGCACATTTAAACATAGAATAGGGTAATATCCTAAAATCATTCCAAAATAGGCATACCATCAAGGGGGTTCAAGCAATCAATGGTTTTCCATGAGCCTTATATTATTAACTTGATTGGGTTATCAATAAAAATTAACATAATAAGTTTTTTTGAAGATAATAATAAATAGTTATACATGCTCATCCTTCATATTATAAAAATTATCATTGAAAAACTATGGATTATTATGTTGACTATATTGTTGACTGATTAAAGGAATTAATGACTAGTTACAAAATAGTTTATTCTATGTCAAGTATACTATTATATTCTTGAATTAACTAAGTATTATTTAGTGTATACATTTAATTATTATCATTATCATGCTAATATATCTAAACGTCATTCTACAACAACATGCAATCTAGACCAAACTCACTAGAATGCTCTGATTCATTAGTGCACATCATGTGCATCTTGTAATTTACATCAATGTATCCTTAATTGGGTAATGCATTGTATGTAATCATCATATTCTTCCAATTAATCTCTGTTCAGCTTGTGACCTATTGAATTGACCTTTACAATCATGTGTGAGGGATAACTTGTCAAAATTCATAAATAGTAGTTAACTTGAGCAAGATTATTTAGTTGGTTAAACCCAATTAAATTCATAGGTGAAAATCCCATGTATAATTAATTGGTGAATTTATATTTTTTGAATTTCATAAATCTGAATTGAAGACATCATCATTATATCACACAAATATCTAAAATGATGACATCCTCATGATATCATCTTTTGTGAGTTGTCAAACACTCACAACATATCAAATAAATATATGGATTTGTTGGCCATGCCTATTAATTGAAAATATTAATGGCTTGTTACCTCCCAAACCTAACCATTATTAACTCTAACCTAACTACACTTGGTTTAAATTTAGTTTTGAAGGCTATAAATACAAGGCCTCACCCATTGATCTAGAAGCTTCAATTATGGAATGTTATTATGCAAAAATAGTGCTATAAAAGATTCACTCATTCCCCCAGATTGACCATATCAAGGAACCAAAGCTATTGGTGAACTAAGAGATGATGGAGGTGCACACTACACCACATTGACAAAGACTTGGAAAACTAATTCCAAGCATAAGCATGTTCATTGACAATTTTTAAATGAGATACACTAAGAAAAGGTAGTGCTTATCTTACTTTCATAATTAGTTTCTTGATTTCATTAACACTGACCCTCAAGGGAGTAATCTTAGCACATTACATTCTTTACGCTTATTATTGATTTTCTTTACTAACTCATGAATTAACTTACTTTGTAACCGTCATCTTCCTCTAATTCATAACCGATCAAGTTATGACCTAAAAGATGAACATTTTTGACCATGTGTGAGGGACAACTTGTCAAAATTCAAAAAAGAGAATTGATTTGATCAGGATAGATTAATTGGTTAAACCCAAATAAATTCATAGGTGAGAATCCCATGTGTAATTAATTATTAGATTTATATTTTTAGAAATTTATATTTATAAATTGATGACATCACATAAATATCTAAAATGATGACATCATCATGACATCATATTTTGTGACTTGTTAAACATTCATAAAATATCAGACAAATATCTAGATTTATGAGCCATGCTTATTAATTGAAAATATTAATGGCTTAATCCATCCCAAACTTAACCATAGTTAACTCTAACCTAACTACACTTAGGTTAGAGTCATTTTGAAAGGCTATAATTACAAGGACTCATCCTTTGATAAATAAGCTTCAATTGTGCAATGTTATTATGTAGAAATAGTTCCAGAGAAGCTTCACTCATTCCCCCAATTTGACAAATCAAGGAACTAAATCCATTGGTGAACTAAGAGATGAAATAGGTGAATGCTTCACCATTTTGACAAAGACTTGGGGCACCAAATCCATGCATAAGTGAATTTATTGACCATTTTAAAGGAGAGACATTATAAGAAGGTATTATTTGTCATGCTTTTTTAGTTAGTTTCTTGAATTCATTAACACTAAACTTCGAGGGAATATACTTAGCACGTTATGTTATGCATGCTTATTATTGATTTCTTTTACTAATGAAAGAACTAACTTGCTTCATAATCATGCTCTACATTTTAGCATGCTCAGTGGGACCACTCATCTCATAAACTCCTTTGGGAGACATTTTATCCTTCTAATTATGCATTTAGACCATATTTTTATGTCATTTTTATAAATTTTATTCTAATTTTCATGTTTTCTATCTTATGATAAAAATGGCAAGGTTTCCCTAAACATCGACAAGATTGAAGTGAAAATGGTGAGGTCTCTAGCCCACAAATTGACCAACTTCTAAAGGCTTGTTTGGGGCTATATAAAGTCTATTTTTGATTATTGTTTTTTCAAAACCATATCCCTCCTATATTTTCATATTATGTTATTATTTTTTCTTCATATTACATAGATTTTTTTATAAAAAAAATTAGTAGGTGCTAACATGCTTGCAATAAAATGATAGTTTCATGATGATAACAACAAAGATAGTCTAATAAATAATGATATTATGATCAAAATGTGAATTCACACTGATTAGACCTTTTATGCTAAATGACAAAGTAGTAACGAAAATGGTGAGGTCACAATGTAAATGGAAAAGTCACTTTGTCAAATGACAAAGTTTCCATGTTAAACAGTAAATTCACCCTACATATTGGTGAGGTTGCTAGGTTGCGAAGTGACCAACTTCCAAAGGCTTGTTTGGGGTCATCCAGATGCCATTTTTGATGATATTTTTTAAAGCCACATGTTTTTTAATAAATTTTTAGATTATAATTTTTTCCCTTAAAGTTGCATTTATTTTTCATAAAATATAATATACAATCATGTTAATTTGTTTTACCAATCTAACTTCTTTATCACATGTTTTGATTTCTAAATACCACAGTTGAAACTACTAACTTGTTGCTTGCAGGTTTTGATAGCTAAAGAGTGGTTATTTTTACAAATTCAAATAAATCCAGGGGCATAATTTCAATTCACATTTCATTTAGTGATTTAAAACATACATGAATTATAGACTAAGTGTTCTTAATATCTTTTATTTTTATCTATTATTTGTTATTTATTTTATTTTTTCCAAACCAAGATTAGTGTGTATGCTCTCCCCCCATCCCATTTAGGGAATTTGAATGACCAAAAGTGATTCAGTTATTGCATTTATCACTTAGTCAAAGCATAGAATAAATGTTGTAAAGTCACTCCCCAAGATCTGAGCAACTTGGGTGATCCCAAACCAACCTTTAAAGTCCTATATTTTTATTTTTTGCATCTTGACTTGTGGGTAGGATTTCATCACCTGCACATAAGATATTTAGAGAAATATTGACCTGGGAATTCATATCCTAGTATTTTTTTAACCCAAATCCATGGTGAAGTATATAAATTAAGATAATGAATAACTGGGACATTAGTTTGAGTAGTTAAACCAACTCTTTTAATGACTACGACCCTCAAAACAATGGCCTAACAACACACTACACTGAGAAATATTATGGATGTAGTGGTTGTAAAAAGGACAAGACCTTATTATAATTAAGTTGATTATCTTGTATCTAAATGACATTTTGTGCTTTAGTGTTAACCACACATAATTCTCAGAAAAAACCCCATTTTCCATAGAGTACCATTGGTGTAAGGTGAATAGACCAAAAGTTCCATGTCACTGTATGATTTATTAAGAGAAGAGGGGGTTTAAACAACCCTACTTTTCATGCACCTTTAAATTTTGGATTAACAACTTAATTCCTCTCAATAAGGATTATATTGATGGAATCCAATGGTATAATAAACCTTATCATTTTTAGTGTAAGAATGCATATTTGGATGTTTTTTTATTTATTTTACCTTTTAGGTTTAAATAAAAAATTTAAACCTCTTGAGTCTTGACTTAACTTCGACTTAAATTTTTCACTTTTGTATTTAGACTATTTTATTATTTGTTTGTGTTTAAATGTCATCTTATTCATACTTAAGTCTAAAATCACTTTTTCATTTGAACCAAGTCAAAACCAAAAAATCAAGTTCAAACATGTAGTCCATTGCACACTTCCAAGATGAGGCATTACTTTGGCCAATTTTTGGGAAATATTTGCCTCATGTTATTTTTATGTTTATTAATTATACCATTATGTTTTCCACATAGTATTTTTATGTTTTCCAATTAAAAACCATTCAAATCAGGTTCATTTGGACCCAAATTTGGTTTGGGATAAATTATTTACATCAGGGTTCATTTTTTAACCTGCATACCTTTTATGAGCAAAGTCATGCTAAATTAAGGTTCCATTTTTTAATCCACATGCTTGTTATAATGCAATTCAATCCAATTTAGGCTTATTTTAAAACACATGGTGAACCATTTTGTTTCGATCAGGTTTATTTTGAATCGTGTGTCATACCATTTCATTTTGATCAAGGTTCTTTTTTGAAGCCATATATCAATCATAAGCTAAAAAAATCCAAAATAGGGCTCATATTTGACCCACACACCTGTTAATAAACAATTTAATGATAAATTAGGGGTTTGTTTTAAACCCATGTACCACATTCCATTTTGTTGGACTAATACCACCCTCTCTAGGCGCATCTTTTATGGACCAATACCACCCTTTATGGGGGGTATATTTTTTGGATTGATATCACCCTCTTTGGGGAAAATTTTTAATTAAAAAAATAATCCATATTTAGTATCATACATTGAATCTACCCTTCTCCTTTGGACTATTTTAACAACCAAGCTCCAAAATGCTTATAGGTTACCATTATAAGCCCTCTTTCTTTGGCATGCACTGGAAACCAAGATTTGCATCTCCTAAGGATTATAATTTTAGGCCATCCTCCCTTTCATTTCAATTATGGTATCCCATTACCTAATCAAGGTCATGAAATTGCAAATAGGCATTTTAAAGTTATTATCCTAGGCCCACCACTAGTATTAGTTGAACCCATCATTGAGGAAATACAATTGGATGAGTTAGTCTTTTTTGGCACCTTATTCAATAATCTAAGTTTTAAAAATCAAAGTATTAAACCATAATACATTACTCATTTAGTACCAACTATTCCCCACATTATAAAATCCCAGCCAGAGGTCTCCATGCCATAAATTTGATCATTGTTCATCCAAGATCCATTATCTATTAAAGACCCATGTGTGTTCAAATCTAAGATTTTGCAAACAAGTGTGTAACAAGGACAAAAAAATCAATCAATTCTCTATGTTATTATTAGAACACCCATTCATAATGAGTCAACCTATGATGAATCACCTTTTGATCCTTTCCTTGTTACCAATGAACTATTGACCAAATTTGACTTTTAGGTCAAATTAAGACACCCCTAGTAAAAAACTTGATTTTTAGGACTATAAGGGGGTATAATATTTTTTCAAGAGGTTATTTATATTTCATTTAATATCAATTTTTTAGCTTTGGTCAATTAGTTTTTAGGTCTATTTATCATTTTAGGTCATTTTGAGGGTCAAAAATAGTACACTTAATGCTTTGTATGGGTTTCTTGGGAAACATGTAAGTGTAAAAACATGATATCATAGCCCATGTGTCCCTATAAGTCTTAATAAACTGAAATAAATGAAAATATTGTAGGTTTTTTAGAGAAAAGTTAGTTTTCCTAAAGAAATGGAAGTAAATGGCACTTGTATGACCTCCTTAAGAAGTGTGCCACTTGGAAAATATGTAAATATGTCTCTTAAGCTTTCCCAAACTCATATACATGATTTAATTGATCTAAATGTGTCATTTTTGGCCTAAAACCATTCTATTCCATTTTCACTCTTCTTGGCAAATTGAAGTGACTTACAGGTTTGTACTTGGTACGGCTAGCATAGGTAGTTTTAGGCAAAATGATATTGGGAGGTTGTTTCACACTCAGATAAATTCATTTACATATAATAATTTGAGGAATGGTGGCCTATGTTTTATGAATCATCTATTTAAATTTGGATTTTCAAAACTACCTACTCATCTATGCACCCTTTAGGTTTTGGTCTTGTTTGGGAAAGTTTGTACAATCTAGCTATTGAGATTGCTTCCAGGGCATGTTGAATTCCTTTTCCAATGATCCACATAATTATGGTAAATCCTTGATTATTTTTATACCTTTTGATTAATAATATGACTAAGTGTTACCTTTTCCATGATTGTACTTAGTGTGTTTTACTTGAATGTTTGATTTTGCTTAAGTGATACTCTTATTTCCTTATCATGTTATCTCATTCTTAAAACCTATTTTCAATTTTTATGATGTTTCAAGATTGAGTGAGTTAGTATTTTCATTAGTGTCATTCAAGGCATTTTGTTTAGTCCTCCTAGTCTAGATGTTCATCTTGGCCTCACAATGTAACATTGATGTGAGAAATTGTATATTAGTAGAGTATATGTTTTAGTTTGTTTATTTGTATGAAGTGTATAATGCAATTGGTTGTAAGTATTCAAATTGATTTGGTGTATCACCTCCTTATTTTATATTTTCTTTTAGTTATCTCTCTCCCTTCCCCCCCCCCCTCAAAAATTAGTTATAGGTTCAATCTTAAGTGGTACATTAAGGGAGTTATCCCTATCTAGAGACTCACCTCATTCCTTAGGTTTCCCACAAGCATAGAGGTGATTCCATTATGCCACTTATATGAGGATATATTTACATCTCCTCAAAGGATGAAAATATAAGGCACACCAATTTTTGGCACACTTGGTGGGACTCTTGTTCCAAGAGATTCAAAGATTTTTGGTGTTGTCTCTCAACAATCAGCCTTTAGATGTATCTTTTCAAGCATCAATGGTAAATATGAATACATATAAATTGGTTAAATAGAAAAAGTTATCATTTGAATATTGATGGTAACATGTTTTCTTTGTGTTATTGTTTTTAATGAAGATCTATGGCTGACGTTGGTTTTGATTTCTTGTTTACACAAGTTGGTGAGACATTTCAAGCTTGTGCCATTCCCTATCAATATGAAAAAGTCATTGGTCAATATTTTCATGACCCTTAATATCCCCAATATTACTTTCATCAGCCTCAATATGATCATATCCAACCCATACATGATCCTCACCAGTCCTATAATCAACCTTTTCAATGTCTTGTTCCCAGTCAACGTAATCCTTTCTCCAATCAGCCCATTTCCACCTTCAAACAATAAATTTTGGGATATGAAAGGTATATGTTAGAGTTTAATACTCTAATGGTATGTGGTCAAGGGATTCCTAATAATTCCATCCATCAAGTGATAAATGCATTAGAGTTAGCCAAGAAAGAGTGGGTACCTATTGAAAGATCCAATTGACAAAGGCTCACGAGTGATATGCTAAATATGAGTGGTTTGATCACATATTTGGAAGAGAAGATATAAATTCATGAGAGGCAGCCTTACCAAGTCTATCAACCTTGATACCTACTTCCCCAATTTCCCTATTATCCATACATGACCCCTAATCATGAGCCAAATCAAGTCTATCAAAGTCATCCTTTTCCCAATCAATTGGAAGAGAAAGAGTTGAAAAGATAAATATTGTGTTTGAGGAAAATATTGATAGGAAAATTGAGTTGGTAAATATTCATATACAACAATCCATGTTGGTAGAAAATAAAGTAGAGTTCAAACCCTCATTTCCCTCTCACATTACATCCCCAACACCTCAAAATGAGACTCATAATTCCAATGTCCTAAGTTAGAGTATAATAATGGAGTCATGAGGGAATAAGGAGGAGAAAATTATTGATTAAGAGTGTGAAATTTAGAAGACATCTAATCCTAATATCCTAAGCTAGAGAAAGATAATAGAGTCATGGGGAAAGAAAGAAGATGGAAGTATTGTCAAAGAGTGTGAAGTAGAAAATGGATTTGATCCTTTGAAAGTCCCTCCCACCCTTCCTCAAGAAGCTTCTTGTGTTCAATGTCAACCCTCATGCATTCCTTATCCTCATGATGATTCCTATGAGATTCAAGAGAGATTTTTATAAGATAAATTATCCAAGCAAATAGAGGAGCTAGAGACAAAGATGAAGCTACTAAGTCAAGGTGTGATGGAAGGTTTTGACTAAAGACAAGAACCTATGCTTAAACAAATTCCATCTCCCCTCCCTCAAGAGCTTTCCAAATAGCCTCCTACCTTGCATCCTCAATATGATTTGAAGTTCTATGTGCCACCTCCACCAACTAGTTCATCTTCTCCTTACCTCATTACCCTTTACCTTGATGAACCTATGATATGGTAACCAAAAGAGGGTCAGTTGGTTGATAAAGAAAGAGAAATCTTGCTCAAAGAAAACATATCTCCTTGGCAGTATCATTGGGCTAGATCACATGACTTTAAAATGCCTAGTCTTGGTATCACCATGAAGGAGGTTGAAGATCTTGTAGCCCTTGACAAAAGAGATTAAATTATGATAGCTGAAGTTCAATTTGAAATCCCTCAAGAGGTCTTAAGTGATGAAGAGAAGGTAATCTCTTGTGTTGAATCTCTTTGTTTATTTGATGATGAAGAATGGTTTCTTTGTGTTGAAAAACCTATTTTGAGAGAAGAAAATGAAGAAAAACATGCTCAATTCATGGATGATAAAGAAGACCTCATGAGTTTTGATGAGGAAAAAATCACCACAGGGAATCCCTTTGGTGAGTAAAAAGGCAATTCATAAGCTTTTGCTTCCATATTTGAATTATAATGTGATATAAAGAAGGGAAAACACTTTCAAGCCACCCCTCAAGAAGTGATAGTCTCAGGAGAGTCTTGTTGACCAAATTTCACCTCAATAGAATTTGTTCAGCCAGTTTCATGGAGAGTCAAACAACAATTGTAAGAACAGGTCATTTTACAGGTCTAAAATTGAAATTCAAGGAGGCTAAGGTGTTTTGGCTCCATTATAGTGTATGTTGGGTTCTCCATAAGTCAAGTCTTGGCCCCTCATAAACCTAATTACATTAGCAAGACCAATTTGGGTTCTCTGAATGACTCAAATTATAAAATTTACATGAGCAAAAGTAATTTGGGTTTATGAACCTAAAGTAATCCTTCCAATTCTTTTTGGGTTTTCAATGATGAATGAATTTGGTTTTATAAGGAGCAAGTCTTATGACTTTTACAAGTAAAAGCAATCAAAAAACCTGAAATGGTATTCATAATATTTCCCCACATAAGTGTCCCTTCAAAAAATTTATGAAGGGCACTTTGTTTTCCCAAGTGTCCCTTTAGAATTTTCTAAAGGTCACTTTTCTTCCCAAGTGACCCTTTGGAAAAGTTTTGAAGGGAACTTTTTATCTAAAGTGTCCCTTTAGAATTTTTTGAAGGGCACTTTTCTTCCCAAGTGTCCCTTCAAACTTTTTTGAAGGACACTTTTCTTCCCGAGTGACCCTTTGGACTTTTAAAAGGGAACTTTATCTTTGGAAATTCCCTTCAAAAAAGTTTTGAAGGGCCACTTCCTTTGGAAATGCCCTTCAAAAAAATTTTAAGGGACCCTGTGCCTTCCCCAAGTGTCCTTTAAAACTTTTCTGAAGGACACTTTCCCAAGTGTCCTTTGGGAAAATTTTCCAAAGGAACTAACTATTGCCTTTCATGAAAAATCCCTAAAATAATTCCTTTAAACAAATTGTTCAAAGGAATTACTTTAGTAAAATTTCTTGAAACATAAATCCAATGGATCCCCATGATGTGTTGTAGGATGTCAAGTTTAATATAGCCAACTAGCCATTGGGGTGTAAGATGATGTGCCATAAGACATCAAATTTAGGGTGGATAACTATCCATTGTGATTCAAATATGATGTGCCACAAAATGTCAAATTCATGCCTAAAATCTTCAAGTAGGAAATAAAGCCATTCAGAGAGCCTGACAGGGTCTTAAGCATGGATAGTGAAAATTGGGTTTCCCAAAGAGCTTTGATTATAAATTATATAAATAAAAGTAATAAAGAAGAATGAAAAGGAAGATACAATGCTTTGAGGGTTCTTAAAAGATCTTTTATTATGACTTTTACAAGTAGAATCAATCAAAGAACCAAAAGAAGTAAGTATAAGTAAAGTCACTTGGAAAACCTAAATAGGTCTGCAGTGCAAAACATGGGAGCTCTCAAGAAGGATCCATTGATTTTGTAGTGATTTGATCCATGTATTTTGGAGGGTCATCTCACCATTGATTTTTTAGTGATCTTAGTCATTTCAAAAGGGTGAATCAAAGGGGACAAACTCCAACTGAATAGACTAGTTAGAATCAGTTTCACCAGGCTATTGACTGCAAACTATTTTGGAGGATTATATTTTATCACCCAATATTTCTCTCTTCTCTCCCTTTTTTGATATAAATAGGACCCTTGGTCTCTTATTTTATCAACCAAAACTAGTATGGTGAAGATCTGTTGGAATGTTTTGCCATTTTCTTGCCTTTGAGCAAAAAAGCATGTCTATTTTCTTTCTAAGTTCTAGACATTTTCTTGGGCATGCAAGAGACACAGAGTGATAGCTAGTGATTTTTTATCCTTCTATTCTCTATCCTTCATGTTTTTGAGCAAATATTTGATCCAATAGTTTATAGAGAGTGAATTTTAGTTGTATGAGATTTTACACATGTGTAACCTTTTTTATAGACTATATAGGTTGTCTTTTTTAGTTATTTACCTTATGTGATCTCATTCATTTTATCTCTACATTGAGATACTTATGTTGGAATATTCTAGATCTTGAGTTATAGACTATATTCTACTATATTGTGCATAAGTATAAAGCATACTTGTGGATAATAATTCTTGGTGTATCACCATCTTTGACTAGGATTTTCATTTATGCAAACTTCTAACTCTTTTCACTCATATAAACTAGTTCAACAGTCTTATTACATAAAATTTAATACAAGGAGCTAGCCCTTTTAACCTAGAGGTTCATTTACACTTATATGCACACCCATAGGCCTGGAAATGTCCCAACATTTCCCAAATCTAGAGGAGGCCTAAACAACCCCCTTTTAGGGTGTAAGATTTCGAAAAAATAGTTTTGGCATGCCTGGTAAGACCCAAATTATTGCTAAGTCAAGGTGAATGTTCATCTTGATATGACTAAGTAGTAGAAATACACCTAACCCACCATTTGGTGACTCCAAAAGGGTGTAAATCCTTGGTTTTAGACCAAGTTTTATACATTATCCTACATGGTCCTCATAAGGTCCTTAAGTTTTTTGACCAAGTCCCTTTAACTAAGTCTTTTCCTAAAGAACAACACCCTAAACCACTCTTATCCCTATTAAATCCTTCGCAAGGAGGTTTTGGGGAAGAAGTAGAAGAGGTTGAATAAGTTCAAGGAGAGGAGGAAGTTAAAGAAGAAGAAGAAGAAATAGAGGATCATACATGAAAAATAGAAATGGGGGAAAGGGGAGAGATAGATATACATTATCCCTTCCCTAATTTTAATACCCAAAACCCAATAGAGCTTCCTGCATATGACCCCATCCCTCCAAATACTACCAAAAATTTTCCTAGTTTCAATGGAGAGGATTCTATTACCTCATCTAATCCTATTAAAGACATATCTAACTTCTACAATCTCCATAATGTTACTAGCACCAACATAGCCATTAGGCTGCTTGTTATGTCTTTAAAATGCAAAGCACTTGTCTAGTATAGAATAGTGGAGGGGGTTTCATTACAAGTTGGGATGGTTTTAGAGACCTATTGGTGACATGATTAAAAAACAAGAGTCATCATGATTCCCTAATACATCAACTGAATGTAATAAGAAGAGGTCTAAATGAATCCATACGAGATTTTAATGAGATATTTCAAAGAACATGGTATAGGCTACCACCAATCATGAGACCCCCTCCTAGCTTTGTGTTCTCAACCTATCTAAAAGGGATTGGTACTGATGTTACTTTTATGTTTTATTCAATAGGAGGATTTAATCTTCTAGGTGAATATGAGCTAGTAATTAAGGCTGAGAATAGCTTGATTCATGCTAGAAGACTCCCTCCAAGAGTTTCCATGCCTTTGTTATCCCACAATTCAGTTGAAGCTCCAAGCATGTCATAGGTTCCCAATGCCAATGTGAATCCAAGATCCTTTCCCAAGAAGGTGGATAAAATTATGGACAAGGATGAATAAATAAGATCATTAAGAGCTCAGCTCAAGCAAGCTCAATATCAGGGAAGTGCTCCTCTTAATACACAACACTATCCTTAATAAGGATATATAACTCCATCCCAATACAATTATCAAGGGAGAGGAAAAAATCAACAAGGTTATATTAGGCATCCTAATGCATATAATCTAAATTATACTCCTCTCATAAAGGCTATTGTTATAGTTCATGGAAATCTAGTGCAAGGAGAAGATCATGTGGACCAATAGGGGAAGCCTCAAAGTCAGTTTGCACATGATGATGGAGGAACCAACTACACTTTGACTACACAATAATAAGCTACTCCTTACATGATAGTAGAAGAAGCATGTCCCAACCAAAGGGATAATCATGGAGAAGGCAGTAGCCCAAGTGTGGAGATGATGAACTTTCAAGAGAAGGATGATTTTTTGTTGACTCAAGGCATGTAAATTGTAGCTAATACAAGGTCTGATAAGATATCCTTGGGATAAGGCCAAGAGCAAAAAATAGTTCCAATTGATGCCTCTTCAAGTCCATAAAATTCCAATCAAAGTGTTGCACCTTCTATAAGCCATGTTCCTCAACAAAATTAGAATGTAAATGTAGCCACCAAGATTGCAACATAGTAGGAAAAAACTCCTTTATTACTATAAAAAATTTAGGATAAATTGAATACTCCATCTCTAAATATTTTGGACTCATTAAAGATCACTAATAGAATCATATCCCTTTGGGAGGTTCTACATATACCTGGTCAAAAGGAGCTTTTGCAAGAGCAGTTAGCAAGCATGCAGGTGGCTCCTCAATATTTAAGGTATCATGGTGTGGATCTCACAAGTTATCCAAATCATATTTTGGAGCCTTCCACTAAAGCTAAAAATCCTCCACCCTTCTACATCACACTCATTGTATGAGATAAGTTGGTCCACAATTATATTGTGGATAGTGGAGCAAACACTATTGTTATGCCTAAAGTAGTGGCTGATAAGCTAGGTTTAAACTGTGAGCCACATAATAAAGGCATGTTGTAGCTAGATGGAACTCCAACCAAGATGATAGGATTGGTCAAATGTCTAAAAGTGTTTTTTCATAGCTTCCTAAGCTTCCATATCATGCATGATATTGTGGTGGTAAACCTTCTAACACACTTTAGTGAACGCTTGTCTAGGGACTTTACAGCCAAGATAGGAGGATACCTTTCTATTTATTGATATTTTATAGCTTTAAAAATAGGTTATGGAACCAAGGTAACCATAAGGACTCATCCCTTAGAAAGGTTCCACATTGAGCCATACTTGGAGATAATGATAAAGCAAAACTATCTAATTAGTAAGGAGGAAGAGGCAATCTTGAATAGTGAAACATCTTCTCCTCTAGAATGTATTTATGACATCTATCTTGAAAATTACAACACCAAAACACATGAACTTTATCCTTACACTTTAATGTAGGAAATTCATTTGATATTTTTATTGCATGCATGAAAAAAATGCCCCAATTCCTTCACTCATCAATGAAGATAATGAACTTGATGGCGTATGGGAAATGTTCTTTGATAGTTTAAGGAGAAAAGTAGGTGCAAGAAATAGTGTCATGTTGGTCTCCCCATAAAATAATCATTACTACTCTTCTTATAGGTTTCATTTCAGCTACACTTTCAATGTAGCATAATATGAAGGCTTAGTTCATGGTCTCCAATGGGCAAATTAGAAATGAATCAAGCTTTTGTAAGCCTATGGAGATAGTGATTTGGTCATTCATCAAGTGAGAAGTTGAGATATAGCCAAGAATCCCTTGATAAATTCCTTAAATCATAGGGTATGGGATCTACTCAAGGATTTTTATGCCTTCAACATCCAGCCCATACCGAGAGACCTGAATGAGCACATTGATAGACTGGCTATAATTAGATCATGTTTTAACCCAACTATTGACATTGAACAAGAGAAATATCAATCTCATATCAATATAATTGTGATACCTTCCATTTTAGATAATGAAATGTCATGGTAAGTGTTTTAAAGTGATGAACACATTGTACACTACTTGCAAAATGAGGCAAGCTTCTCTTTAAGAAACCAAAAGAAGTTGCATGATCATTATGAAGAGCATATTATACAGCTGAAGAAAAACAAAATACCTAAGGGGTTGATTACCTTGGAGAGTGTTTTCATTGAGTATGATCAAAATAAAAACCAAAGAATGAGCATGTCAATAAAAGAAGATAACTATGAGAGAGTTCTGATTTTCAAGGACAAAATTTTGAAGATTGGTAAGGCTTGTTCTCAACTAGAAAGGCAAGACTTTATTGCATTATGCAAAGAGTTTCATGCCATCTTTTCCTGGGAATACAATTACATAAAATTATTTGAACCAAGTATAGCTCATCATACCATTGAGCTAGATAATGGAGCTAAACCAGTAATGCAAAAGTAAAGGCCTATCAACCCCAAGGTAGAAGAACTCATGAAGAAAGCACTGATCAAATTGATTGAGTCTAAGATTATCTTTCCTATCAATCACTCAACTTGGGTAGCTAACCTTATGCCATTTCAAAATAATAATGGATAAATTAGACTTTTTGTGGATTTTCATGATCTAAACAAAGTGTCTCTCAAGGATCATTACCTATTCCCCTCCATGGAACAAATTCTACAAGTTGTTTCATGTTCTCGATGTTTCTCACTTCTTGATAGTTATTCAGGTTATAATCAAATATTGGTAAATGAATGGGATAAATTCAAGATATCCTTTACCGCTAAGTGTGGGACCTTTACCTACAATAAGATGCCATTTGGTTTATCCAATGCTGGAGCTACATTTCAAAGGGCAATAGCCATGGCTTTTAAAGGATTGATCAATAAGTTTTTACTTGTTGACCTTGATGATATAACCATTTTTTCAAAAGATGTTGTTTATCATATGGGACATCTAAGGCAAGTTTTTGAGAAGTATAGAGAGTATGGCATATCCCTCAGTCCAAAGAAGTGTATCTTTGTTGTCCATGACGGTAAGCTTTTGGGTCATGTTGTTTTTAAAAAAGGCTTATCTATTGACCCTGAAAGGATTGAAGCTATTCTAGACTTTTATTTGTCTCAAAAAAGAAAGGGATACTAATTTTATAGGGAAAAATAAACTTTTTAAGGAGGTTTATCCCAAACTTTACAACTTTGGTAAAGCCTATCACAACCATGCTAAAAAGGAACCAAGTTTTTACTTGGATAAAGGAAGGTAAAGGTAGCTTTGAGGCAATCAAGCAAGAAATTTAAGCCTCTCCCACTCTCTTAAATCCAAATTTTTCTAAGGATTTAATTATTTATACTTTTGCTAACCTAGACACAATCTTAGCCATGCTTATGCAAAAGAATGAAGAGGATGTTGAGCAACCAATTGCTTTCTTCAGCCAAGGCTTAGAAGGCTATGAAGTGAGATATTATTTAGTTTAAAAGCAAGCTTTAAACATCATTAGAAGATTAATAAAATTAGGCATATGGTTTCCAACAATAGGATCCATGTCATGGTCTCCCATCCTAGCACCAAGGAGTTTTTCCTAAGCAGGGATCTCAATGAAAAGAGAGCTGGATCGATCACAAAGGTGATGGAATATGACATTGAAATCAAGGTAATCAGCTTAATAAGTGGAAGAGGTTTATGTGATCACTTAGAATCTAAATTTAAATATCCAAGAGAGTAATCCTTGGTGAATCAAGTTTAAGACCAGCCAACTGATCAAATACAGGATCAAGGTTGGACATAAGACATCATTATTTTTCTTCAAAATAGTGCGTGTCCCAATGGATTGAACAAATTTCAAAGAAGGTATTTTAGGGTGTAGGCTATTCCTTATTGTCTTGTGGATGGTATTCTCTTTAAAAAAGATGTGAGCAATGTTTTTTTAAGATACATTAATAATGACCAATTTGATATGATACTAGAAAAGTTCCATAATGGTGCAGATGGTGGTCACTTCTCTCCTAGAACAATAACTAAAAAAATAATGAAAGCTAGTTAGTATTGGCCTAGTCTTTTTAAAGACTATAATCATTGGGTTAAGGTTTATCCTCAATGTGATTTCTTTGTTGTCAAACAAAATCTTGTTTCCCTTCCATTGAATCCTATCTAGGTGGACCAACCTTTCATACAATGGGACCTTGACTTTATTGGCATGATCAACCCTCCATTAAGTGCTAGACACAAATGGATATTGAATACTATAGACTACTTCACAACATGGATAGAGGCTATTTATTTGAAGGAATCAAATGAAAATTCCATCTTGGAGTTCTATGATAGCATTATAATAAGGTTTGGGGCTCCTCATGTCTTCATCTTATATAATTCACTTACTTTCATAAGTGCTAAAACTTTTGATTAGGCAACAAAGAGTGGAGTTAATTTAAGTACCTCATCTAACCTACCCCCAAGGTAATGGATTGGTTGAGTCTACCAACAAGAAACTCATCAAGATCATCAAGAGGATGTTGGAAACCAATTAAAGATCATGGCATAACAAGTTGAAGCCAGACTTATGGATAGACAAAATCACTCCCAAGAAGTCAATTGATAATTCTCCCTTTGTACTTGTCTATGAGAGAGAATCTAGGCTATCCATATCATAAGAGCTCCCTACCTTGGAACTTGTACAATAGCTAGAATTACTTGAAAACACTCCCATAGAGGTCAAATTGATAAAATTAATGCAACTACAAGAGGCAAGAGATGATGCACATAAAGCTTTGGAACACCATCAAGTCCTCATCAAGAAATCCTTTGGCAAAAGGGTAAGGGCAAGAGTGTTCAAAGAAGGTGACTTGGTCTTAAAATGGGATGAATATAGAGCAAAACTAGGCAAACATAAAAAGTTTGATACCTTGTGGAGTGGTCCTTACATCATCAAGTGCAAGCAAAGAAACTCCTTTCAGTTGTCCAAAATGAATGGAGAAGATTTTCCTATTCTAGTAAATGGAATCCACTTGAAGCCTTGCTTTTGACCCTTACTAGCCATGTCTTATATATATTTTGTTTTGGTGTGTTCCTTTGTTGTGTTTGTTTTCCCTAAGTGCTTTGTAGCACAGGTGTGTTTTCTTTCCCTTTATTTGGTGTGCATCTCTACCTTGTGTGTTTAATCAACCCAGCTAGTGTGTTTTTGAACCAAATCTTGTTCAGTTCTCTTTGAAGTGCCTATATGCATAAATCCATGCCCAATGGAAGGATTTAGGTGACTGGTCTTTGACATAGTAGGCATTCCTTCCCTCATAATTGCCAATAATGTTGACCAAATTTCACCTCAGTATAATTTGTTTAACCATCTTAATGGAAAGTTGAATAGCAATTGCAAGAACATGTCATTTCAAAGGTCCAAAATTATAAGTGAAGGATGTTAGGGTGTTTTAGCTCCATTTTAGTGTATGTCAAGTTCCCCATAAGTCAAGTATTAGCTCCTCGTAAACATGATTACATTATTAAGACCAAGTTAGGTTCTCTCAATGACTCGACTTATAAAAGTTTCATGAGTAGAAGTAATCTAGGTTTATGAACCTGAATTACTCCTTCCAATGCTTTATGATTTTTCAATGATGCATGACTTTGGGTTTTCTAAGGAGCAATTTTTATGACTTTTACAAGAAAAATCAATTAAAAAAACTTGAAATGGTCTTGAAAATGTTCCCCCCCAAGTATACCTTTGAAACCTTTCTAAAAGGTACTTTGTTTGCCCAAGTGTCCCTTCAAACTTTTTCAAAGGGCACTTTTCTTCCCAAGTGACCCTTTAGAAAAGTTATGAAGGGCTATTTTTAGTCAAAGTGTCCCTTTAGAATTTTTTTTAGGGCACTTTTCTTCCCATGTAACCCTTTAAAAAAGTTTTAAATGGCACTTTTTAGCCCAAGTGTCCCTTCAGACATTTTTGAAGGGCGATTTTCTTCCCAAGTGACCTTCAAACTTTTTTAAAGGGCACTTTGTCTTTGAAAATTCCCTTAAAAAAAGTTCCAAAGGGCCATTTCCTTTGGAAATTCCCTTCAATTTTTTTTGAAGGGACCTTGTTCCTTCCCCAAGTGTCCTTCAAAACTTTTTTGAAGGAGACTTTCCAAAGTGTCCTTCAGAAAAAGTTTTTGAAGGAACTAACCATTGCCTTTCAAGAAAAATCACTGAAAGAATTCCTTTGGACAAATTATCAAAATGAATTACTTTGATAAAATTACCCAAAACATAAACCTAATGGATCCCCATGATGTGCCATAGGATGTCAAGTTTAATACAGCTAACTAGTCATCGGGGTACAAGATGATGTGCCATAGGATGTCAAATTTACGGTGGCTAACTAGCCATTGTGATTCAAATGTGACATGTTATAGGACATAAAATTCATTCCTAAAGTCTTCAAGCAAGAATTAAATTCATTCAAAGAACCCGACAGGGTCTTAAGCAAAGATAGTGCAAATTGGGTTTCCCAAAGAGCTTTGCTTATAAATTTTACAAGTAATAGTAATCAAGAATCCCAAAAATGAAGATACAATGCTTTGAAGGTTTTTAAAAGAGATTTAATTATGAATTTTACAAGTAGAATCAATCAAAGAACCCAAAGAAGAAAGTAGAAGTAAAGTCACTTAGAAAACCCAAATAGGTCTACAGTGCAAAATACAAGAGCTCTCAGGAAAAATACATTAATTTTACAGTGATCCAAGCCATGTCTTATATAGGGTCATCTCACCATTAATTTTGTAGCAATCCTAGTGATTTCATAAGGGTGAATCAAAGAGAATGACAAACTCCAACAAAATAGGAGTATAGATAGAATCAGTTTCACTAGGATGGTGACTATAAACCATTTTGGAGGATTCTATTTTTGTGCCCAAGAGTTCTCTCTTCTCTCCCTCTTTTTCTATAAATAGGACCCTTGGGCTCTTTTTTTATCATCCATAGATATTATGGTGAAGCCCTACTATAATTTTTTGCCATTTTCTTGCCTTTGAGCAAAAAAGCATAAGTCTGTTCTCTTTCTAAGTTCTAGACACTTTTCTAGGCATGCAAGAGATATAGAGTGATAGTAAGTTATGTTTTATCCTTATATTCTTTTTCCTTCATGTTTTTGAGCAAAGATTTGATCCAACAGGTCATGGATAGTGCATTCTAGCTATGTGAGATTTTGCACATGTGTAACCTTTTTTTTGGGACTATATAAGTTATCTTTCCAGTTACTTAACTTATGTGATCTCATTCATTTTGTCTCTACATTGAAATACTTATGTTATAATATTATATATCTTGTGTTATAGACTATATTATATTGTATTATGCATAAGTATAAGGCATACATGTGGATACTAATTCTTGCTGTATCGCCATCTTAGACTAGGATTTTCATTTATGCAAACTTCTAACTCTTTTCACTCATACAAACTGGTTCAGTATTATTATTGAAAAAAATTTAATATAGGGAGCTGACCATTTCAACCTAGAGGTTCATGTCCACCTATAGGCACATCCACAGGCCTATAAATGTCCCAATGTTGCCTAAATTTGGAGGAGGCCTAAGCATCCCTCTTCTAGGGTGCAAGATTGGGAGACAACAAGTCTCATGAGACCAAGATAGAGGAAATATCCCTTGGAAATGATCTAATCAAATATGAATAAGAGGTGACTTCTTGTGTGGAGGTTTTATATTGGGTTGATAAGGAAGGATGTCTTCCTTTTTTAAAAGAGGAAGAAATGATCATCAATAATTTCATCTTTTTACAAGACACTATGGATGAACATGGAAAAGTTCTTAATAAATATTTATATGACTTGTTTGAATTCATTAGGGAAAGTTATAATCCTCTTCAAGAAGGCTATGAGGTGGTCAAATATGGAGAAGGAAACATTGGTACACAAGTATGTATGCAAAGGAAAATCATTCTTTCAAATATATCCTTTCAAGAATCATATGCATTTGATGATGGAATGTTTGAAGTCATCAAGATGGGATATCATCTTATCAATCAATTAGGAGAAACATATCAGCTCTTTAAAGATGGAAAAAACTCCTATTTGCCTCAATCTTCTAAGAAGCAAGGAAAGGAGGTGTGTTTAGTTGTTAGTTGTGCATAATTTATTGTTTCCTAATTCCCCTAAGTGATTATGCACATGTGTGTGTCTTTTGCTTTGTATGGTTGAGGTAATCTCTTAGTTGTCTTGTCTCAATCAAATTTGTTGTCAATGGTCAAAGTATATTTTTTTCTCTTAGTCCTTATATGGATCCATAATCCCAATGTAATGATAAGGCTAATAGTCTATTTATTATAATAGGCATACTACCCCTATGAGTCACCAATTTGCTGACCAAATTTGACTTTTAAGTCAATTAAGGACACCCCTAGTAAAAAAATTGATTTTTAGGCCTATAATGGGGTATAATATATTTTAATGAGGTGATTTATAGGTCATTTGATGTCAATTAATGTTTAAATAGAGTTGGTCAATAATTTTTTAGGTCCATTTATCATTTTGGGTCATTTTAAGGGTCAAAAATAGTGCATTCAATGCTTTATATAGGTTTCTTGGGAAACATGCAAGTGTCAAAACATGATTCCATATCCCATGTGTCAACATGATATTATATCCCATGTGTCCCTAGAAGTCTTATGAAATTGACATAACTTAAAATATTGTAGGTTGTTTAAAGAAAATTCAATTTTCTTAAATAAATTGATGTAAATGACACTTGTACAGCCTCCTTAGGAAGTGTACCACTTGGAAAAGATGAAAATGTGTCTCTTCAGCATCCCCACACTTATATACATGATTTAATTGATTTTTAGGTGTCATTTTTTTCCCAAAACTATTCTACTCCATTTTCACTCTTCTTGGCAAACTGAAGTGACTTGTAGTTTGTACTTGGTATGGCCAACATAGGCAATTTCAAGAAAAATGCTTTTGGGAGGTTGTTTCACACTTAGAGATATTTATTTTCATATAATAATTTTGAGGAATGTTGGCCTATATTTTATAAATCATCTATTTGAGTTGACTATTCAAAATTACCTGCTCATTTGTGCACCCTTTAGGTTTTGGTCTTGTTTGGGAAAGTCTATACAATCTAGCTATTGAGATTACTTCCAGATCATGTTGAATTCCTTATCAAATTATCCACCTAAGTATGAAAAATCCCTACTCATTTGTATACCTTTTGATCAATAAAATTACTAAGTATTACCTCTTCCATGATTGCACTTAGTGTGTTTTACGTGAATGTTTAATTTTGCTTAAGTGACACTCTTATTTCCTTAGCATGTTATCTCATTATTGAAACATATTTGAAGTTAAAAAGGTTCTTCTTTAATGGCATGTGAAGTGTTTTATGATGCTTCAAGGTTGAGTGAGTTAGTCTTTTCATTAGTGTCATTCAAGGCCTCTTGTCTAGTCCTCTTAGCCTAGATGTTCATCTTGACCTCACAATGTAACATTGATGTGAGAAGTTTTAGATTAGAGGCATGTATGTTTTAGTTTATTTCTTGGTCTCAAGTGTAGAATGAAATTGGTTGGAAGTGATCAAATTGATTTAGTGTATCACCTCCTTAGTTTAGATTTTCTTTTAATTATCTCTCTCCCTTACCCCCTCAAAAGTTAGTTACAAGTTCAATCATAAGAGGTACATCAAGGGAGCTAGCCCAATCTAGAGACTCACCTCATTCCTTATGCTTCCCTTAAGCCTAGATGTAATTCCATTGTGCCATTTGGATGAGGAGAGCTTTTTATCTCCTCAAAGGGTGCAAATCCAAGTGACAATAGGAACCTCACTTTGAGAATCCATTCTTATTGGAGTTTCTTGTCAACCTTTTTCCTTTTTTGAAAAGCCTCACTTTGACAAGCTAGTCTTTATGGAGTTATCTCTTGACATTTTCCCTCTCATTGAGGAGTCTCACTTTAACAATCTAGTCTCTATGGATCCCTCGAGTTGTTCCCTTTCTTTGAGGGGATTCACCTAGATGAACTAGTCTATGTTGAACCCTTATTAGATGAATCTATTTTCAAAGATCACATTATGTCATCATAGGCCATTACTTGTCCAATACTAAACATTCAACAAGACATCATTATAGCAGTATCCAAACTTAAAAAGGAATCAAAATGAGAATCAAGTTCTATTATTGAACCAATATCAAATTTAACAGTAGAAAAATAATCAACATTAGTCTCAACATTAGATTTAGATTCATTTGAGTTAGAATCAAATTTATAATTAGAGTGCCTTAGGGGATGTGACCACATTGGGTAAATATCTATTACAGATCAATTTGAATATATTTTTTATCCTTCTACAAAATTTGAGGATTATTACTTGAGCATCAACACAAGTTCTCTAGTATCCTCTTTAAGGATTGTGTTTCCTTAAATCATTCCATTAACATTAAACATACCATTACCACCACCTAACATAGATATTATATTAATGTTCCACATCCCAAAAGCATTGATTAGGATTGACAGAATCACACTTTGTTGAATTGCATCCATAGTGACATCTAGTATAGAATATGAGGGAAATCAATACTACATTAATATAGAAGAATAATAATTTCCTAGTGAAACCATTTTTTAGGAACTATGGGATAATCAAATTATAAACTTAGCATCTTTTAGTGAAACCTTATTTGAGGTGCTAGAAGATAATCAAAGTTAAAATTCAACATTCCTTAGTGAAACTTGTTGACCATTTTGACCAAAAGTCAACATGGGTCAACCCCCTATAGTCCAAAACTTTATATATGGGTATATTATAATGTCATAGGGTGTGTCATGGTCTATTTTATGTCATTTCATATGTTTTTAGCCTTGGTCATGGTCTAATTAAGTCCTTATGTCATTTAGGGGTCATATAAGGGTTATAAATGAAGTGGTACAATTTTCAAGGGTGCTCAAGTGTTATAATCTCTCTTCTAACATCCAATATGTTAGATTACTTGTTAGGAATGTTAGGACTAACTGAGACTTGTAGGTTCCTTATTGAAAAATCAAGAAAATAAGTGAAAAAGAGGGAGTTTTGAAGGTTTTATGGCATATGGGAGAGAATGGCACATGGGATAATATTTTTAGTGACCCTTAAGCTTCCCTGACTCCAATTATATGTTTTATCTACTTTTAAAATACCAAAAATAGGCTAAAACCATTATATCTCTCCATCACTTGACTATGCAAGCAAAATTGGTCAACATGTCTTTATTAGATAATATGACCAATAAGAGGACTTCTAGTGTTAAAATATCTTTGTGGTGGATATTAAACTTGGTCATATTCACATTCATGTTTTGAGTTCAAATATTGGCTTCTTATACTTTATGAACCATCCTTAACAAGTGGATTGTCCATTTCTTTCTGTTCTTTCCCATACAATATATATTTTTCTCTTATTTGAGCTAGTTTATACATCTCAATTGATGAATTTACTTCCACAAGATTTTTTATCCATTCTCTCATGTTTCCCATGTTTCATTTCATGATTGGAAGTTGTTGAGTTGTGGAGCTAAAAGCTTCACTGTTGAGCTCTTGTGGAGGTTTCTGGGCTTAACCAGTAACCGGCATTGGTTAACAGGCAACTGGCATTGATAGTATCACTGACATCAGTCAGGCGTGGATCAAAACCAATTGAAATCGATCAGAGATCGACTAATGTTGGTCATATGTAGACTGATAGTGACCAGTGTCGACCACTTGTGTGTGTGTTTGCATGCATTTCCAGAATTAGATTTGGTCTAATTTTAGGATGACTGCGTGTTTGCATGTAAAGACTAATTTAATTCTTGAGTCTGTGTTTCTAATTATTGTATGCCTTGGATCCTATTTAAGAGACCCATGGGGCATGTATTGTAATTAAGTTGTAAGCAAGATCAATTAGATCTATAAGGTGTAAGATCAAGAAGATTTACTGAAGTAAAGGGAATAACAACTCAGTTATTGAGTTGATTGTAATTGAGTGAGAGAGAAATCTTGAGAGATAAATACTGTACACCCAAGAGGTGTGGGAAGAGTGTGATTTCTTCATTGTATTCTGGAAGAGTTTAATACAAGATTGGTTGTTTCTTGTATCTCCTATTACTTGCTATTTCATTATTCTAGTTATTTATTACTTCTGGTTTAATTTCATGTTTAGTTACTTATACAAAAGTAATCAATTATACTCCAAGTTCCTAACAAGTGGTATCAGAGCGGGTTAGTGTTTGTTGATTACAGGTCACTCATAGGGGTTTCTATTTGAGTGGGAGCAAAGCAATGGTAGAAGAAAGTAAGCTAAGAATGGAGAAATTCAATAGAAAGAATTATCAATTATGGAGGATGCAGATAGAAGATTATCTGTATCAAAAAGATGTATTTTTACTATTGGGTGGGGTTTCTAGTAAGCCCACAGATATGCAAGATGAAGAATGGAATGTTCTAGATAGAAAGGCTCTTGGATCTATAAGGTTGAACCTAGCATCTTCTGTGATTCTAACTTATCATAGGCAAAGACAATGGTAGAGTTAATGGATACTCTAACAAACTTATATGAAAAACCCTCAGCTTCAAATAAGGTATATCTTATGAAGCAATTATTTAGTTTACAAATGCAGGAAGGTGGATCTGTATATAGTCATCTTAATGATTTCCATGAAATTTTAAATCAGTCAAATTTAATCAAAATAGTTTTTGATGATGAAATTAAGGCTCTCTTGATCTTATGTTCTTTACCTGAAAGCTGGCACAACTTGGTAATGGCAGTCAGCAATACTGCATCTACTTCAAATATCTTGAAAGTTGATGATGTTGTTAGTGTAATATTGAATGAAGAAATTCATAGGAAAAGCACAAGGGAAACATCAAGTAATGCTTTAAGTATTGAAAGTAGGGGAAGGCAAAGAGAGAAGGGCAAGCAAGGGAAATCAAGGTTAAAGATGGGAAGGAGATCCAAATCCAAAAATAGTAGAATAACCTGCTGGAATTGTGGAAAGAAAGGGCATGCAAAGAAAGATTGTTGGTTGAAGGATAACAAAGAAAATCAGCATGAAGGTAATAAAGAAGCAAATGTTGCAGGTATTGTTGCACATGATGCTCTTAGATTTTCTTTGGATAGTCAAGTAGAATCATGGGTTTTAGATTTTGGTGCTTCTTTCCATGCAACCCCAAATAAAGAATTTTTTAATGATTATGTCCATGGAGACTTTGGAAAAGTTTATTTAGGGTGTCAGGGGATTCGTGACACCCCACCGGAAGCACACAATTGATTACTAAACCAAACAACTTAATATGCGGAATAAACCAGAATCAACAAGTAACTAGAACTCAGAATAACACAGCATATGAGAGACAATACACCAATTGTATTAATAACTCTTACAGAAGGAAATACAACAAAGAAGACTGCCACAGTTCTTCTTCCTTACACACCTCTAGGGCTCCCACACCTCTAGATGATAAACAGTAAATCTTCCCTCAAAGCTTCTCTCTCTTAGGTCCCAACATCCAACTCAAACACAGAGTTGGTGTTCACCTTATACCTGTGCTCCACGCACTCCACAAGTGCTCCACGCACTCCACAAGTACATACCTGTACTTCAAGTAGATCCTCCTGAACCTACAACACCTGCACCTCAATAGACCTTACTTACCATGTAGATCTCCTATGTAGGCCATGCACCTGTGACCAAGATCCTACACTCCTGAAGAACCCAGCTGGCTCTCCAATCCAGCACCAACACACCTGGTACTGCGGCACTAGGAGGAACGCACCATTGCTCTACCTCACACACAGAAGGAGCTTATAATTATGCTCTCTTACTCCCTAGCACTAATTTACAATACAACCATGAGTCTCTTAAATAGAACTCATCCAAACAATAATTAGACACCTAGT
Organism: Torreya grandis; assembly: GCA_037957365.1. Lineage (NCBI taxonomy): Eukaryota > Viridiplantae > Streptophyta > Pinopsida > Cupressales > Taxaceae > Torreya > Torreya grandis. Next base: position 1,154,535 of record JARHVA010004977.1, read on the forward strand.
ACAATAATTAGAACCGTAGCTCTTAGTCTATAATTAGCACTAAGCATGCAAACTCTTGGTTCATCAACCAACTGCCCGTAATTAACTCGCAGTCGAACCACACAGGTGACCGACGTCGGTCCCTGTCCGCCTGGGGGTCGCCGACGCCGGCCGATATCCGACCGACGTCGGTTGCCTTCCTGCCCTGCTCTGCCGACGTCGGTTGGCCAAACCGACGCCGGTTGCTTGTGACACTCAGCAACTCTCCTGCAACCTCCTCTCCTGTTTGCATCAGTGAAGCTTTTAGCTCCACACCCTAACATAGGGGATGGTGAGACTTGTCAAATTGTTGGCAAATGAAAAGTGTAGCTAAAATTGTAGAATGGCAACACATGGGTGTTGAAAGATGTCATGCATGTACCCATCTTGAAGAGGAATATAATTTCTACAGGAAAGTTGGGTGATGAGGGTTGCACAGTAACTCTCACAGCTGAATCTTGGAAAGTTTCCAAGGGTGCACTTGTATTAGCAAGAGGTAAGAGAGTAAGTACACTTTATCTATCTACTTGTGTTACTGATTATTCTCCTTCTATTTTATCTACTTCAGATGTAGATGCAAAGATGTGGCACTATAGGCTTAGTCACATGAGTTATAAGGGAATGAATGTTCTTAAGTCAAAAGGTAATCTTTCAGATTTGAAATGCATAGATCTAGATTTCTGTGAGCATTGTATTTTTGGGAAATAGAAGAAAGTAAGGTTTCTCAAGACTGGGTCAACAAAGAAGAAGCACAAGTTGGAGCTTGTTCACATAGACGTGTGGGGACCAGCTCAGGTAGCTTCTATTGGAGGATCACAGTATTATGTTTCTTTCATTGATGATTCTACAAGAAAGGTATGGGTTTATTGCATAAAGAGGAAATCTGATGTTTTTAACACATTTAAGAAATGGAAAGCTTTGGTTGAGAATGAAATAGATTTGATATTGAAGTACCTTAGATCTGACAATGGTGGTGAGTATTGCAGTAATAAATTCAACAATTACTATTCTATGAGTGGAATACATAGGGAAAGGACGGTTCTAAGGACACCTTAGCAAAATGGAGTTGTTGATAGGATGAATAGAACAATAATGGAGCGTGCACAAAGTATGAGGTTGCATGTTAGTTTGCCCTTAAAGTTTTAGGCAAAATCTATGGATAATATGGTTTACTTGATTAACAGAGGACCTTCTACTACTCTAGATGGTGGAATTCTAGAAGAGGCTTATATAGGTAAAAAGGTAGATCTTTCAATTCTCAGAGTTTTTGTTCTGAAGCTTTTGTGCACATTGATAAAGAAAATAGAAAAAAATTGGATGCTAAATCTATGTGGTGCGCTTTCATTGGTTATGGCTTTAGAGATTTTGGATTCTAGTTGTGGAATTTAGAAACTAACAAAATTATTAGAAGTTGTGATGTAGTTTTCAATGAGAAGGTGATGTATAGTGATCAACTCAAGAGGTTGAATAATTTTGAGCAGGGTAATCTGGATTTGGATGAGGTAATGACCTAAAATGAGCTCATAGGTATAATCATTAGTCATAGGAAAACACAAGAACTAACGTCAATTAGACAGTAACTAACGTCAATCACATAGAAACTGATGTTAGTCAAATAGTAATCGACGTCTATCAGGTAGTAACCGATGTTGGTCAGGTAGAACTGATGTCGGTTAGGTGCAAACAGAGAGATGACCAAAATTGATCACTGACAGAACAAAATTTGGGCAAATAATAAGCTATGAATGAGTCTCAAACACCCATAAAGAGGACTGTAAGGGTAAGTAAACCTCCAATTCATTATTCCCCTTCTTTATACTATGTGTTGCTAACTGATGGTGGAGAACCAAAAAGTTTTGATGAGGAAATATAGGTAGAATCCAGGAAACAGTGGGAGCATGGCATGAATGAGGAAATTGATTCCTTGGAAGAGAACCAAACGTGGGATTTGGTTGAGTTTCCAGCTGGAAAGAAAGCACTAAAAAACAAATGGGTATACAAGTTAAAAGAAGGAGAGAATGGACAATTGAGACACAAGGCCAGGTTGGTAGTAAAGGGATTTGCACAGAAACCAGGTATTGACTTTGGTGAAATTTTTTCTCTTGTAGTAAAGATGACTTCTATTTGGACTGTATTATCTTTAGTTGATATTAAGGATTTGTATCTTGAGCAGCTTGATGTTAAGACAATGTTTCTTCATGGAGATTTGGATGAAGAGATTATATGGAATAGCTAGAAGGTTTTGAGGTCAAAGGTAAAGAGAAACTTGTGTGAAGGTTGAAGAAAAGCTTATATGGTCTTAAGCAAGCTCCAAGACAATGGTATTTAAGGTTTGATAGGTTTATGACAGAGCATGGCTTTAGTAAATGCCAATCTAACCATTGTGTTTATTTTACCAAATTGGATAATGGTAATTATATTATCATGTTGCTTTATGTAGATGATATGCTTGTTGCAAGTTCACACATGAAAGAGATTACTGAGCTAAAGGTAAAATTAGCTCACACATTTGCCATGAAGGATTTAGGAGCAATAAAGAAAATCCTTGGCATGAGTATTAAGAGAGACAGGAAAAATCATAGGTTGATTTTGTCTCAAGAGGATTATTTGAATAAGGTGTTGGAGAGGTTCTATATGCAGGATGCAAAACTAGTAAGCACACTTGTGGCTGGACACTTCAAGATGAGCAAAGAACAATGTCCTAAATCACATGATGAGGTTGAGTACATGAGAAAAGTTCCATATGCTTTAGCATTTGGGAGCTTAATGTATGTAATGGTATGTACTAGACCTGATATTGCCCAAGCAGTGGGAGTTGTCAGAAAAGTTTATGGCCAATCCAGGAAAAGAGCACTGGAAAGCAATTCAGTGGATTCTCAGATATCTGAGAGGGACCAATATTAGGCATTTATGCTATGGATGGTCAAACACTTCTCTACATGGGTATGTAGATTTGGATATGGCAGGTGACATGGATGGCAGGAGAAGCACCACAGGATGTGTGTTCACTATTGGTGGAAAGGTAGTTAGCTAGATTTCAAAGTTGCAAAAGGTTGTTGCCCTGTCTACTACAAAGGCAGAATACATTGTAGTCATAGAGGCTAGCAAGGAAATGATATGGATGACTCGGTTCATGAAAGAGTTGGGAAAGGAGAAAAAGAGTTGTAGATTATACAGTGATAGTCAAAGTGCAATTCATTTGGCAAAGAATTTAGCCTTTCATTCAAGAACCAAACATATACAGCTTAGGTACCACTTCATTAGACATGTATTGGAGGATGGACAATTGAAGCTGGAAAAGATCCATACGAATAAGAACCCTTCAGATATGTTAACAAAGCCAGTAACAAATGAGAAGTTGAATCTTCATTCAAATTTTGTTGGTCTTCAAGATTGAACTTGAAGATGGAGAAACAAGCCAGAGAAACAAGATAGATGATGTTTTTGTACAGGTATAGGTGTAACTATTTATCTCCAAGTGGGAGATTTTTGAGTTGTGGAGATAAAAGCTTCATTGTTGAGCTCTTGTGGAGGTTACTAGGCTTAACCAGTAACCGACATTGGTTAACAGGAAATCGGCATTGGCAGTATCACTGACATCAGTCAGGCATGGATCAGAACTGACTGACATCGGTCAGAGATCGGTTGATGTCGGTCACATGTAGACTGACAGTGATCAGCGTCGGTCACCTATGTGTGTGCGTTTGCATGCATTTCTAGAATTAGATTTGGTCTAATTTTAGGATGACTGAGTGTTTGCACGTAAAGACTAATTTAAGTCTTGAGTCTATGTTTCTAATTATTTTATGCCTTGGATCCTATTTAAGAGACCCATGGAGCATGTATTGTAATTAAGTTGTAAGCAAGATCAATTAGATCTGTAAGGTGTAAGATCAAGAAGATCTGCTGAAGTGAAGGGAATAACAACTCGGTTATTGAGTTGATTGCAATTGAGTGAGAGATAACTCTTGAGAGAGAAATACTATACACCCAAGAGGTGTGGGAAGAGTGTGATTTCTTCATTGTATTCTGGAAGAGTTTAATACAAGATTGGTTGTTTCTTGTATCTCCTATTACTTGCTATTTTGTATTTCTAGTTACTTATTACTTCTGGTTCAATTCTATGTTTAGTTGCTTATACAAAAGTAATCAAAGTGTAGTCCAAGTTCCTAACATAAGTGATTTAATGGGTCAAACATTTTAAATTACAGGAAGATGTCACTAATGGAGGTTACAGTTAGGTTTTACTATTTGAAGAAGGTTTCTTTATATGTAGTAGTTTAAATGCAATGTGTGGTGATTTTTTATCATGCCTCCAATGTATCCTTACCCCTTCCTCTCCTTTAAATTTAAATCCCCAAGTCCAACATCATAAAGGTTGTAGTAAAAAATGTTACACACAATCACTTCTTATAAGTTCCAATATGTAGTCATGGTGTTTTGAGCTCTGATAATAGCTATGAAGATGTGTTTAATAGTTTCAAGGTATGGTATATGTTATATTTCCATGAAAAATTAGGCTAAACCTCTAATTTCATGCAAATTATGATGGGATAATCAATTCACAAATACAAAGTAATATACCATGGAAATGCACACCTAAAGGTGGATTACACAGAGGTGCAAAGGAGTTATATGGAGTCTTGACATGATTTGAAACCTCCTCAATGTTTTTATATGTTGGAAAGGATATGATATTCATGTTTTAATCATTAGGCAAGTAGGTAGGCTTGAAATCTATCTTCAAGTTAAAGGATTGAGATTTAGGGAGAAATTCCCTAAAAGCTCCAAAATAGAGCCCTAAGCACTTTTGTTGGTGACATATAATAATGTTGCATGATGTCAAGATGAGTTTAAATTAACCCATGTTTTAGCCTCCACACAGGGGTATAACCTTTCAAAATAAAGTGAGTATGTGACTAAAATAGCATGATGTTTAGGGGGATCCAAGTTTCATATTTACTTACTAAATTTTGGAAGTGATGTCTACAAGATTTTAAATTCAAGTGACCCACACACCTAAATTTTCATTATGGAAGCATGTATCCATATTAAGTGGTATTTTTGAGTTTATATAACAAAAATTTCATCAATAAATATTTGAGATGCAAGGTATGGACTTACACCATCACCTATAGGTGCCTTTCCATCAGAATATCCACCTACAACTTGACTATAGGTACTCACTAGCCACGACACATACCTTGGAGAACTAATAAGATTAAAAACATAGATTTTAAATTTGTAATTGATTCCAAATAACTCCAAAATAATCCAATTATATGAAACACTAATTTAAAGTTAAATACACACTTGCATGATGTCTATTATGCCATCAGTGGTCAATTACAGTTGATTATAGTTGACAATGACCTTGAGCATAGTGTTATGGGTAATGACATGACATAAGCATGAGGTGAATTAATTAAAGTTACCATGTAATAACCTTGGAAATATAAAATTTTATTTATTCATCTTTCCAAGTGTTAATCATGTATTGCCACCTACAGGGGTCTCTCTCAAACAAGAAAATGCAATTAGTAGTCTAGTTGAAGTCAAAAGCAAGGTATGTGTGAAGTGTTTAGAAACATTTGGGTGGTAAATAGATATGGAAACACCTTCATAATGGTTTTAATGGAATTATGAGTCACTCACATAGTATAAATAAGGCATGGAATGGTTATCATACAAGTAACCTAAAGTCACATGTATAAGGCCTACACAATCAACTTTCTCAAGAGTCTGTCTTAAGGTTTTAAAGAGTTGAAGGTGATATAGACTTAATCAGACCTTGGTAATTTATATGTATCATATCAATAAATTATATAATATCACCATATGCTCACTTTTTATGACACATTAGGGTAGATACCCTCTATTTTGTCTCAGATAGATGACACTCCCCAAGGGTGAAAACCTAGAAGTTTTGGAGGAAGAGGATGATAAGGTGAGCTAGGGATTGATAAAACCTTGAAATATGGTGTGGTAATTTTAATAATACATTATAAAACATAAATAAACATTCATGGGTGACTACAAACACAATGGGGTGGTTCAAACCCACAAAGATGCAGGAAGACCTACTTGGTCTAGTCTAGGCCTAAAACCCTCAAGGGGGTTTTATACCATTTATAACATAAGATGAACATTAAAATACATAAAAAAATGTTTTTAGGAAGTTATAAAGTGTGTTAAATATGTTTTTATGCAAATGACACCACATGGAAGCCATATTTTGTTTAAATCTAACTCAAGGCATGCAGAATGAAAAGCAAAGCTCAAGAGGGTAACTTTGAGAGCTCACATCTACTTGGAAGCTTTGCATGGGAGTCTTAAGAGTTGGTGGATGATTAAGGAGGCCTCAAAAAAATATTTATTGAAATTTTATGAAGGATTTAATGTCACATATTCATGAACAATCCTTAGAGGAAAAAATGGCCTAAAACACTCGGTAATGACCCAATTGGGAAAATAAAGGAGAAAGGGAATCCATATGGAATGGAATGTCTTGGGATATGATTTTATGTTTTATATTAATATGTATGTCTCCTCCTCATCAACTTGAGTTATACCCTACCTATATGGACATGGCTTAAAATGTCTTTTCTTGACTATTTTTGGTGTTGTATAGGTATGGAAGGGTTTGAAAGGATGAAATCCACCTTGGGAGAGATATTTAGACTTATAATAACCCACCATGTTTATTTAATGCTTTATAAAATATCAAAACTATCTATGAAAGTGCCTTAATCTCAAGTAGTTAAAATTAGCATAGTGAACAAATTAGTGAGAGAGTGAAAAATTCATATGGGAGGAATTTTAAGGTCTTCCTAAGGAATATAAGGACATGAGGTGTCTTAATATTTGTCATACACTCTTTTTTATTGACCACATTGGAAAATTGAAGATAAATTTGGTGCCAAGTGTGAGAGGTGACTGAAAGAGGAGTTATTTAGACTACAGGTAATGATAATTCATCTTGAGAAGAATCTTGATGATTAAGGAGACATCAAATGAATTTTAGATCATGTCTACAACCCCTTCCCCTTATTTTAATCATCATATATATACCTAGTCATCTTTTGGATGTTCCAAGAAGGATAATGATGAAGGTATTTTTCTATGTAAGCAATAAAGAGTCCTACACCACATTTCAGGGGTTTCATGACTTTGAGGGACATTTTTCCTATGATACCTTGCATGGTATTCCTTATAATTTATTACTATACATGTGTAACTCCTCTTATCATGACACATGTGATATTGATTCTTGGACTTTATTCTCTTCTTCTCTCTCTCCAATTCTATAAGTAGTATCCATTTTGGTACTTGAAAACTAATACCACACCATGTATGGAAAAGCCCTACTAGAATTCTATTATATTTTTCCTTTTAATAATAAATTCAAGTCTATTTTTGAGTTCATGAAAATTTGTGTAAGTGTGAAAAGTGATGTATGGTGATGCTAAGTGATAATCTTCTATCCTTGCTTCCCTTATCCTCTCATGTTTATGCAAGAGTTCTTATTCTAACAGGTCATAAAGAGTATGCAAGACTTCTTAGAGTGTGAAATATACCATTTGGTTCACTAACCTTGTGTTACCTCATGCATATCACATCTATGTTTAAATACTTATGTTAGAACCTTTCAGGACTTGAAAGCTAGTTTATATGTCTTGTTTCTTAGTGAGAGAAGTATGATGGTTATGTGGAAATAATATTGGTTTATCACCTCCTTATATTATATTATTTTTATTTAAACCTCTATCCCTTTTCCCAAAATCAAATATTTAAAATAGGTGAAATAACTTCAAGGCATATTAAGGGAACTAGCCCTTAAATCTAGATGTCTACTTCCACTATAGGTAAAAACAAATACATAGAATTATTACCATTTTTCCTAGATATGAAAGAGGATTTAGCACCCTCATATAGGGTGCAATATTTTGTGACAACAATTCTATCATTCTCAATGGGACCTATTGTCTTCAAGACAACTTGTCAAGGTGAATGATGGTCTTGACAACATCAACTATAAATTGGTGTGCTACTCAGCATTTGGTGACTCCATTCAAGGTAAAATCTAGTTTAATGCCATTGTTTTGTCATAAAATTTCTCTCATGCTTCATGGTTCTTACTAGGTCATCATCTAGTAGAGTTTTAAATCTTATCAATCCACCTATTCAACCTGATCTTCCTCTTGAAGTTCAATACCCTCATCCTAATCTGCCTTTTGAAGAACAAGAAGAGTTTACTAGATAATAAAGTGAAGAGATTGAATGAATTAAAGATATTAAAGAAAACAAGGATATTAAACATGTCTTTCTTTCTTTAATACTAAAAACCAATTCACCTTGAGGCCTATGATGACATTCCTACTAATACCACAAAGAGTGCGCCTACATTCAATGGTTAGAGTCATGTTACACCTAGTGAACACATTAGGGATATCTCTAATTTTTGTATTTTCCAAAATGTCATCAAGGATAATATTTCCATTAGACTCATTTCCATGTCTCTTAGAGGGAAAAACTCTAGTCGTATATGAATTTTTATGGTGGATGATTGGCATCATGATATGACTATTGATTGTTGTTAACTTCAAGGTTTGAAGATGAAATTGACCATACTTCTTTCATACACCAGCTCAATGTGATCAAAAGGGTCCCAAGGAAATAATTCATGAATTAAATGAGAGTTTTTATAAGACTTGGTATAGATTTCCTCCTCCCATGAGACCACCTACTACTTTTGTCTTCCCTACATATTTGAGAGCCATTGGTACTGATATTTCTATCATGCATCAATCCATGGGTGGTTTCACTCTTCTTGAAACATATGAACTTGTAATTAGAGATGATAATTGCCTCATTAAATAATGAAATTTTCCTCCTAATGTTTTTATTCCCTAGATACCTAATACCTCTTTTAATACTCTAAACATTATTCCAATTCCTAATGATAATGCCAAACCTAAAACTGCTCGTAAGAAGGTAGATGATGCCATGGATCCATATGAAAAAATTAAAATGTTAAGAGAATATATTAGATAATTAGGTGATTATTAAAATCCATATCCCTATCAACAAAAATATGACCAAAAATATGAGAGAGGAATAGGTCAAGGTCAACCTAACTTCAATAGGCCTGCCAATGTGTACAATCCCAATTGTACCACCAATATAAGAGAGATGGTACTAGTGTGTAAAAAATTGGTACAAGAGGAAGATTAAAAAAAAGGAAAATTAATGTATTCCAATTATAGTGGAGATAAATCTATATTTTTTCAAGGACGAGTCACTCTTCTCCTATCAATTGAAGATGAGGTCATGATGCAAGCAAATGAGGATTGGCAGCCTTAAGGAGAAAACTTCACTAAATTATTGGTGGAAGACACTTTTGTGATTAATAAATGGAATTATTTTGTAGAAAAAATAAGTTCCAATATTAATTATATAATATGTGACAATATCATTCCTACAAGTTCATCCAACCCTTCTACAAGGTAGCAAAGTATGGATACAAACATGACAGTCCCTAATGCTCCTATAACTTATAACATTGGAAGGTCTCATCAAAGTGATCATATTCCTCAAGTTTAAAAAAATTATTTGCATCTAAGGACTCAATATAAGGTGAGTAATAATACCCTAAACATATTGGATTCTTTGAAGAATACCAAAGAATCTATCTCTTTGTGGGATGTCCTCCATATATTTGGCCAAAAAGAGATCTTACATAAGTAGTTATTCACTAATCATATTAGTCCTTCACCTTCAAGTTAAATTAATAGTAATTTTGAATTAATTAATTACCATAATACCATTTTTTAACCATCTAATATATCTAATAAACCTCCACCCTATTATCTCACTCTCATAGTGGGTGATAAGCTAGTACACAATCACATAGTTGATAGTGGTGCTTCTACTTCAGTCGTGCCCAAGGTTGTAGCTGATAAGTTGGGCATAAAATATTAATCCCATATCAAAGGAGAGATTAAATTAGATGTTACACATACTAATACAATATCTTTGAATATAAATTTGAAGGTCTTATTACATGATTGTCCTAGCTTTCCTATTTTCCAAGACATTATTATGGTAGACCTCCCTACCCACTTTGAAATATATCTTTCAAAAGACTTTAAATCTAAGATAGGTGGCTATATTTTAGTTGAATTGTCCTTATTGGTCTTTATGAGAATGTATATAACCAATTTTACCATATTAACTCATCCTCTTACAAGGTTTCATATTGAGCACTACATTGAAACAAGTTCTAACTTTAATTGTGTTGTCCATGAGAAGGAGGAATCTAATGTGGATGATGGTGCTTCTAAAATTGAGTTAATTTATGAATTTTTCCTTTATTAATACTTTAATATCACTTATTATCATGATCCTTATGCATACTTTGATAAAACTAACCTTGTCACTTATATCATGCATAAATAACCATTTAAGGGAGCTAAGATAAGTGTTAAACATTCTTCCTCACAAGTTATTGAATGTAATTACATGATTCATGAGTATGATGATGATAGGTTAAAGAGCCTAATTGATCACCATAGTTGGAATAATGATGTATTTCTACCTTATATTGATGAAGTTGCCCTTGATGATGACACTCATGAAGTAGAGGAGGATGAATTATGGCTAAGGTTCAATGCCATAAGTCAAGAGTTTGATCAGTTAGGTAATGATACTTCTCCAAAAAAGTATATATCTGACATTTTTTTCAATTATTATAACAAAAATTATGTTAAGTTTCTCACCAAGCATGGAAAGGAGTGTCATGTTGTGAATGAAGATGAAATATGGCAAGGGTTCAATGCCATCTAAAAATAATTTTATAAGTTGGGTAAGACTCCTTTTTCTCCAAGAGATTCTATATCTGATGTCAAGATTGCTAATGAGATTAACAATCATGTTGTTTAATGTTTTATCAATCATAAATATGAATGTCATTCTGTTGATCAAGAGTCTACAATCATGAAAGAGCTTGATGATGCTAGTGTCTAAGAAGTTATAAACATGGAAAATGAGGTCAAAACAAATTTGGTTTTGCTTCAAGGAAAATCAATATCTCCACCTAATGTTGAAACACACTCAAAAGTGTTGAAAGATGGTGAAAATAAGCTTGATTCTCCCAAACATCAAGCACATTCTATCCAAAAAGGTGGAAAGGTTAAGGTAGCTATCATAACTTCCAATCTGCATTTTAAAGAGTATCTAATGGATATGATAGTGATCAAGGGGATTGAAGATCCAATAAATGATTTTAGAGAGAAATAAATTTCATTCATGAAGGATCCAAATATCCCACTAGCAGGCCAAAAAACACACAAAGGTGATAGGCTTCTTGGTCAGACCCATATGTAAATGGTTTAAGATGAACATGCTCCTCATGTTAGATTACCTTCATGGAGTGAAAAAAATTCAAGGGGAATTATTTTTGATCTATTTGAGGTATGATCAAATATTTCACCTCAAAAGTGAGGTTTTTTATATACTAAAATTAGTGTGTGTCTTTCTTTCAGTTGTGTTGTGTTCCATAAGTGTTATAGTTGAACACATGCTTGTTTCTTTTAGTATGTCTTATTTTGTGTATATTTATTTTATGTTTGGTATGTTTTCAAATTAAAATTGTGTGTCAAACTAGTGTATAGGTGACTCCATGGCCCAATGGATAGGATTAGGCAATTGGGCTTGGCATAGCAAGCATACCACCCTTGGGAAATCACCAAGAAGGTTGACCATTTTGACCACAAGTCAAAATGGGTCAAACCCCTATAGTCCAAAACTTTATATAGGGGTATATTATAATTTGATAAGGTTTTTAATAGTCTATTTTATATTATTTCATATATTTTTATCCTTGGTTATGGTCTAATTAATTCTTTATGTTATTTTGTGTCATTTAGGGATCATATATGGGTCATAAATAAAGTGGTATGGTTTTAAAGGGGTAAAAGTGTTTTAATCTCTATTCCAAAATCTAATATGTTAGATTAATTGTCATTAATGTCATGAATAACTAAAAATTGTAAGTTTCTAACTAAAAATCAAGAAAACAAGTGAAAAAGAGGGAGTTTTGAAGGTTGTACAGCCTATGGGAGAGAGTGGCATATGGGAAAATATTTTTTAGTGACCCTTAAACTACCCTAGCTATATTTACACATTTTATATACTTTTAAAGTGATAAAATTGGGATAAAACCATTCTATGTCTCCATCATTCCACTATGCAAGTAAAACTAGTCAACAAGTCTTTGGATGGTATAGCCAATAAGAGGAATTATGGGTCAAAATATCTTGTTGGTGGATATTAAAATTGGTTAGATTCACATTAATTTTTGGATTTTAAGGATTAGCTTCCTATACTTTATGAACAATCCTTAACAAGTTGACTGTTTATTTATGCTTGTTATTTCCCACACCCTACATGTTTTGCTCCTATTTGAGCTATTCCATATAGATCAATTGATAACTGCGATTCCACATGATTTTGAAGCCTTTATTTCATGTTTCCAATGTTTGGTTTCATGATTATAAGTTTTTTTATTTGTCAAATAGTTTAAATTATAGGAAGATATAACTAATGGAGGTTACAGTTAGGTTTTACTACTTGTAAAAGGTTTCTTTATCTACTATGGTTTCAATGCAATGTGTGGTGTTTTCTTTCATGCCTTTAATGTCTCCTTCCCCCCTCTCCTTCTACGTTCAATCACTAAATCCAACATCATGAAGGTTGTAGTCAAGAATGTTACACACAATAACTTCCTACAAGTTCTAATATGCATTCATGGTGTTTTGAGCTTTGAGCATGGCTATGAAGATCTGTTTAAGAGTTTCAAGGCATGGGATATGTTATTATTACATTTTAAATAAAGTTAAATCTCTAATTCTATGAAAATAATGATGTGATAGTCAATTCCTAAATACACAATCATATACCATAGAAATGCACACCTATAGGTGCCTTATATAGAGGCATGAAGGAGTTATATGGAGAGTCTTGACATGATTTGAAACCTCCTTGAGGTTTTTGAATGTTTTAAAGGCTATGATAGTCATGTTTGAATCATTAGTTAAATAGGTAGGCTTGAAAGATATCTTCAAGTTAAAGGACTAAGCTATAGGGATAACTTCTCTAAAAGCTCCAAAACAAAGCTCTAGGCACTTTTATTGATGACATATAACAATGTTTCATGATGCCTAGATGAGTTTAAATTCAACCATGTTTTGTCCTCTGTATATGGGTATAACCTTGAAAAATAAAGTGAGTAAATGACTAAAATATCATGATGTTTAGGGGCCTCCAATTTTCACATTTGTTCACTGAAGTTTGGTAGTGATGTCTAAAGAATTTTAACTCCAATTGACCTCTACGTCTAAAGTTGCAATAAGAAGGCATGTATTCATATTAATTAGTATTTTTGAGTTGAAAGAGCACAAAGGTCATCAATAAATACTTGAGATGCAAGGTATAGACTTACACCATCACCTACAGGGGCCTTACCATCAAAATATCCACCTATAACCTAATTATAGGTACTCACTAGCCATGCATAGTCATATAAATGTGAAAACTGGAAACATGAGTATGAATTGTAAAATCCAACCCATATGCCCCTTTTGTTTTCTTTATAAATCTTCCTAAGAACCTTTTCACTAATTCCCAATCATCCATACCCTTCCAAGACCTAATTTCATGCACCCAAGATGCTCTCTTTATGACTTATCCATCCCCTAGGTCTCATATGCATAGGACAACAACACCCCATTTAGATTATAGAACCATACCCAAAATTGGTTTACTCTTAGTGCTCTTGTATAGACCTATTTTGAGACCTAGTGGTCAATTTCCTTTGATTCTTCATGCTTATCCTTGTCAGCTTAGTGTGAGCTCATTTGACACATGATCATTAGATCCCTATAAAATCCCATTCAAGGATCATTTGTAAGGGGTTGGCAACTATTAGAGAGAAAAATAAAGAATACAAGAAAGACTATCAAATCACTCTTCCCTATTCTCTACATATAGCCTTCTAACACTATTTCAAGCCTATTCAATCCCTAACACTAGTCCCTAGTCATTCCAAGCACACCCAATTTCACATTTACTTGCATTTCAATACACAAATTATACCGAGCACTTTCAAAGGGAGAACTACATAAGACTTGATCCCTCCTCAGAGTATTGGTATGTAGGCAACATACCCACACATAGAGTGTAAATCATGTCTAGTGCATCTGACACACACTAACCACCCCTTTATTTCCCTAAGTTGATTGAAGCATGAAGAACATAGGGGTTTGAAGACTAAATCAACCACACAAGGAGTTATATAGATTTTCAAGATTAAAAAACTTAGATATAGGGACACATAAAGCTACTAAATAGATCCCAAAAAGTAGAGCCCCCTAGGACAACACCCAATTAGGACTATAGCACCCCTAACACTCATGTCCACTCCAAACACTCCTATCCAATCATAGAATGGAGCACAAGTTCTAGTTTGTGATAGTTTTTTAGTTTTGCATAGCTAGTTTCACTTCCTATCTTAGATGAATCAACCCAGAATAAGATAAGTCATATTTCTCTCTATTTATTTCTATTTTTAGAAGGTTTAAGTTAATATCAAATTTCACAAATTATTAGGTTAATTATTGAATAATTTCATTACTCAAACCCTTTAACTAAATTAGGAATAATATACCAAATTCTCAAAAAATTTAAATCATTTGGTGAACCCGACTTACTTTGAACAAATACAAAACCCTATAAACCCTAGGGTAAATGTTTCTTCTAATTTTTCCAAGTATTTTTCTTATTTTTTCCTAAATATTTAAATAAAAATTCTACATTTTATTTTTAAATTTACCCTAGTAATTTATTCCAAACCCTAGTTCAAAATTTACTAAGTCCTTTTTCACACAAACACCCTAGAAACCCTAGGGAAAATTACTTTCTAATTTTAAACATATTTTTCTAATTTTTTACCTGCATATTCAAATTAAAAAATAGCATTAAAATTTAAAATTGCATAGTAATTTTATAAAAAAATATTTTCAAACCCTAGTTTCCTATAATAGGTCCCATTATTTTTCAAATAATTTTCTCATAATTTCTTGATTTTTTTTAGCATATTGCAATCAGAAATTTGCTTCAAAATTTCAAAATTCATAAAAAATTTCAAAAATTTATTTTTCTCACAACCCTCGTTGCATCTATTGGGTCCCATTAAATCAAGCATTTTACCATGAATTTTTAAATTATTGATTGAATACTTAACTCAAAAAATCATTTTCAATTCAAAAAATTCATATATTTTTGAAAACATATTTTTGAAAAATCCCTAATTTCATGTACTAGCTCCTATTTTGCTTCTTGAGATATCACCTTACATGTTTGGGAGCTCTATATCTTTTTTATGCATATTATAGTTCTTTGTTTAGATTATACTAGTTTAATATTTTCTACTATTATCCAAGTTGTTTTCTTTATGCCACCTAAGTTCCTTACATCTCTTCCCTCCAAATGAAGTGCAAGACTTAGTGGCAATCCTCCTGAGTTCACCCAGATTCCTTCAACTCAACCATGCACCATGGATAAACAACTAGATTAGACTCCCATTATATATTATACACATCTATATTACATAAATTTTGATAAAGATAACTCTAAAAATGAGCAATATGAAAATAACAACAATGATGTACACAGAAATGCTCATGCTCCACCACATTGGACTACCGATGCACTTCCACAAATTGTCGATAATGAAGTTGTCCTAAAAAAAATTTGATTCTACAAAATTTTAGAGAAAGACTTAATTAATAGCCTAAAGATCATACACTAATTTTTTAATTTATCATGGAAATCTAAAATTCTAATCAAGTTGAGTCTTCTAGTCCAAAAAAACCACCAGTTGCAAATGACACTACGGGGGCAACTATGTCTCAACAACCCCCTATATCATCCCAACTAGCCTCTATACCACCACTTGCTATAACGAGCACATTCTTATCTCTTGATTTGGTAGCCCTTATGTAAGAAATAATATCTTTTCAATCCAAGGTACAATATCTTGAGCAAGGTGCTTCTAGACCTACACAAGCTTTGGATTGTTTTGCTCTTCTGCATACACCATTAGTACGTCACATTGCTTTGACACCCATGCCATAAAGTTTTTTTCAATGTAAGCTTACTATATACAATGGTAAGGGTGATCTAGAGACACATTTGAGAGCATTTCACATAGCATTCTTGGACTATGTACCAAATTATTGGCTACTTACCAAGTTATTTCCATGGAGTCTAAAGGATTATGCCTTACAATGGTTTTATAGTCTACCAAATCAGTCAGTTAATGCATTCAATACTTTAAGTGACATGTTATTATCACACTTCAATATCAACATTGGTGATAATGTTTCATATGCTCAAACTTCACAATAAAAATAATGATTAAATGAGCATCTCAAAGATTATGTTCTTCGCTATAGGACTATCTTCTCTAAGATGACTAGTGCCATGGCTGATCAAGAGTTACAAGATCTCTTCAAACAGAGTATTCTACCAAATTTTCATGAATCAATCATGTTCAAAAGATTATCTTATTTCACTAAATTATGTGACACTGTAAAGGAATGAGAATTCAAAATTATTTCAATGGGCAAACTTAAGTATACCAACACATCAAACACAACTAATAAGAGTACTAGCAAGTCCCATATAAGGTCAAGTTTAATGATACTAAAGGGAAAAATAAACCTACAGTTAATGCAACTTCAAATCCCCCTCAAAGAGAGATCTTATCAGCACCTCCTTGGTGAGCCTTCACCAATCTTCTTGTTTCCCCAGCCATAGTTTTACAATAATTATTGTAATGTAACATCATATCTCTCCCTCCTATTTGGGAAGTTGACCCAACAAATCCTCTTCCATGGGGATATGATCAAAATGCATTTTTTGAGTTTCATAGGGCACCAATCCATATAACTAATAGATGCATCAGTCTATGACATAAGATTCAAGATTTAATAGATGATAACACCATTGATCTTATCACTTCAGTTATGCCTCCACTAGCAAAGCAAACATAGAATAAAGCATTGAAAATATTTTTAGATCCTTTCTTATAGAATTATAAATAAGATAAGGGGGACACATTAGGGTTTCACCATGTTTATCATGCACATCCACCACCCAAGACATGAAAAGCACCCTTAGTTGAGTCACATCCATTAAGCAACATGATTGGTGCATACAATTCTAGCATTCTAGCTAAACCTTCTATCTCCTTCTTAGATCAAGAGATAGTTGAGGATGATACAGGTTATCATGCACTTTTTATTTTAGATCACATTCACAATCATCCTATTCATAGTGTCCTCATCGATAATGGATCTAGTTTAAATATGTGCACTATATCATTACTACATCATTTAGGATATTATGAGCAGGATATCACCCCTAGACATAGTTATTAATAGATTTAGTGGGAACATATAGATTTAATTAGGTGAGATTTTACTTCCACTATAAGTTGGTCCAAAACATGTGTCCACACCATTCACTATCATTCCAAGTGAAGGATCTTTTAATATGATACTTGGTTGACCATGAATTTAAAAACTCATAGTAGTACCTTCTATAGTTCATAGATGCATGAATTCATTCATGATAATCAAGTTTTTATAGTTGGTAGAGTTTCATATGAGTTACCACTCCCCACTTTAGATCCATCTACCAATTCATAGTCAGTAGTTTCAGTTTCACCACTATTTTTAGTTTTGACACCAATTTTAGCTTCTCTTCTAGTTTTAATTCCTCTTCAAATTCAGACATAGTTGAGGCATACACAACCATTACAAAGGGTTCATACACCTTCATAGCTTCAAGATTTTAGATAGATTATACTTAAAATATTCACACCCAAAATAGTTTCATTGAGATCTCATGCATCTACACATAGAGCACATGTTCATAGAGATTCTCTTACTTCAGATGGGTCCCTAAGAGCCTTATAGATTCATCTATTTCTTGGAGTTATAAGGGACCCCAAATTAAATTTATACATCAGATATTTTATAGCATTTATATCATACATAAATTTTAAATCCATAGTCTCTATATTTCCATTGTGCCTCATGATCATGCATGATATCTCTCTTTGATATAGGACACCATCATAGGGAGTCTCTTCTGAGACTCATCAATTAGTATCATTTCTCCTCAATTTAATTTTACATAATCTCTTATTCTTGATTATATATAACTTATCTCAGAAATACAAAAACATACAAATATTTCAAAATACAAAAACAATATAACATGTCAAAACACAAAAATAGTCAAATAAATTCAAAACATCAAACACCTTTGGTTATATGCATTATCCATGATTTACATTGCTACTACTATGTTAGACTTACCTTTTTCTCTTTTATGATATTGTTTTTTAATTTCCTCTACATTACCATGATTCACTTGATCTTCTTTGAGTGTGTGCAGTTACATCTAAATCCTTGATTGCTTCATTCTACCCAATGAGGGGGCATCCTAATTCTACATTCAAAATGCACATCAATATATCTACCCCTTAGGGCATATAATACATGACTATACCATCTAGGTTATGTCATTATTATACCACAAACTCTAGTTATCATGTTCATGTACATTTATTACTAGCTTACACATATTTTTTATTGACATTTCACTAATGTATAACACTTGTGTATTTCTTAGCACATACCTAGTCTTTTACTAACATGTTTTGCATACTATCACTTTCTTTGATTAGTTAGATATGATTTTAGTTATAGTAACACATGCTTTCTTTTTTTTCTTATCATATCTTGATCGTTTGTATCTTTCTCAGTTCTTGTCTTGTCTCTTATATATGCTTTAGGACATTTGCCAATATCCTTTTTTACTATTCATGTGTGTACCTTAGGACATTTTCCAATGTCCTTTATTTTTACTATTACATGTACCTATGGCCTTTTTTCCAACCTTATTTACTCCATGTGTATGTGTATGTGGCATTTGAACATGCCTTGTATGCTTGCTTTCTAGTTTGAGTGACATATGCCCATGTCCCTTATTTACTTGGCCCCTTGGCCACCTTTATATGCTTCTTGTTTCTTGCCTTGTGTGTTTTCTGCTTACTTACTTCTCTTTATTTGCAATTCCATGATCCACATCATGCATTATCTTACTTTCTTGGATGCCATGATGGACATCATGCTCTATCCCTCCATGCCAACTAACAACTACATCTAACATTTCCAATTTTATTCTAGTACATTGTGCATGCTATTACATTGTTATATATATCTAGGCATACTCATATTGATATAACAATATCTCAATACAACCCATGTTATATCTTGAGATTATATTATTGATCATCATCATTATATCATGTCACTTTTTTAGCATAACACTTTTGTAGGGATCTTTCTTCTGAGGTCAGTCATTATAGGGTGCTCATTCCTACCCTCATAAAAGGGGAAAAAAATAGGGGTTTTGTCATAGAGATTATATCCTCCTACCGATTGAAAATCAATATTCATCACACTTAGAATAGCAACCAAATATCTAAATACTTAGCATATAATAAGCAAACAGTGCTCACACCAAAACAATCATCAGTTTTAGGCCTAGACAATAGTGCTCAGGTTAGACTACAATGTTGATGGTGCTCCTATCTAATTTGGGAACTCTTATCCAAACAATAGAATAGTCATATTTTCCAAAAATAGGAAAAAGGTGAGTTTAGTCAATTTTGTTAGCACAGTTCAATTTAGAATCAATAGTTTTCAACACATTTTCAATTATATAATCTAGATATACGGGCATCATGCATGGAATGATGTCTCTTATTTCCAATTTTAGATAGGTTAGTTGATATAACTTTAAAATTAGAACCCATGTTCTAGACACCACTAATTGGGGCAATGTGTGTGGTACATTTATTTTGTTTCATTTAGAGTTTATCACATTTCAATATTTGCATGCCTTACTCTATTTGAAGGTGGTTAACATCATTTTGGATTATATTCTATACAAGATTATCCTCCTGAGTACCCAATTTCCTATGTTGGCTTCCACATAAGCCTAGTTATCAATTTTAGAGTGGCTTTTATACAAGCCTAATTTCCATCTTTTGAAATGGCTAAAAGTGGCCTAATTTACAACACACATTAAGCTATCCATGCCACATTGTTAGATTATATTACATTCATGGGCTTAAAGATCCATCTCTCATTACATATTACATATTGATATCAGTTCATAACTTCACTTCACAAGGCAATGATGGAGCCAAAGTACTAGCCTTTGTATTCTTGAGCCACCTATTTAGAGGGATTATATATATAGTCCAAACATTGATTAGCACACACATGATCATCTAGCTTCACTTATGGGGTGACAATAGAGACAAAGGGCTAGACTTTGCATTTTGATCCACTCTCAAGGAATTGAGCACTTAGCTCCATTCATGATATTAATTTTGGTACAGCACATCATCCAACATCACTCAACATAAAAATGGGTTTTATATTGGTCTGCATCCCTGGTGAGGTGTATTTATTCCTTTCTCTTCCTATCTCTTACCCAAATTTGTATGTTATTATTTTAGATATAGTGTATTTAATAAGAACTAATCTACTCTTTATTTGTCTTGCAGATTCACACTTAGCAATGTGCTCTCTCTATGCACATCTAGTATCACACAAGCTTCACCCTTATAGGTAAGTTTATGTACACTTTTTACTTTCCTTTATCCTATTATTTCACCTTGCTACATCAATAAAATAAAGGGAGGGGAAAATGTAGTCATATAAATGTGAAAACTGGAAACTTGAGTATGAATTGTGACATCCAACCCATAGACACCTTTTGCTTTCTCTATAAACCTTCTTAGGCATCTTTTCACTTATTTTCAATCATCTATGGCATTTTAGGACCGAATTTCACACACATAGGATTCTCTCTCCATGACTTATCCATCCCCCTAGGTCTCATCTACTTAGGACATTAGAGACCCATTTGGACTATAGCAGCATACCTCAAAGTGTCATGCTTTCAATGCTCTAGTCCATACCTATTTTGAGCCCCAATGATTAATTTCCTCTGATTCTCCATGCTTATCCTTGTTAGCTTAGTGAAATCTCATCTGACCCATGATCATTAAATCCTTATAAAATCCCATTCAAAGATCATTTGTAAAGGGTTGGAAACTATTAGAGAGAAAAAGCAAGAATACAAGAAAGACTATCAAAACACTCTTCCCTATTCTATACATACAACATTCCAACACTATTTCAAGCCTATTAAAGACCTTGCACCAATCCTTAGTCATTAAAAGCATACTTATTTTCAAATTTACTTGCATTTCAATACACAAATTACACCAAACACTTTCAAAGGGAGAACTACATAAGACTTGGTCCCTCCTCAGAGTATTGGTATGTAGGCAACGTGCCCACACATAGAGTGTGAAGAATTTATAGTGCATCTAACACACACTAAATACCCATTTATTTCCCTAAGTTTATCTAAGCACAAATAACATAGGGTTTTGAAGACTAAATCAGACACATATGGAGTTATATAGACTGCCAAGATTTACAAACTCAGACATAGGGTCACATAAAGATATCGAACAAAACCCAAAAAGTAGCTCCCCTTAGGATAAATTTTCCCAAGTAGGAATATAGTGCCCCAAGAGCTCCTTTATACTCCTATTGATCCTATCCAATCATATAATAGAGCATAGGTTTTAGTTTGTGATAGTCTTTTAGTCCCACATACCCAGTTTCACTTCCTCTCTCAGATGAATCAGCCTAGAATAAGATAAGTCATATTTCTCTCCATTTATTGATATTTTTAGAAAGGTTTAAATTAATATCAAATTAAAAAAATTATTATGTTAATTATTGATTAACTATTGACTAATTTCATTACTCAGACCATTTGATTAAATTAGGAATAATATACCAATATTCTTGAAAAAGTTAAATCACCATGACACATACCTTGGAGAAATACTAAGCTTGAAAATATAGATTTATCATTATTAATTGATTCCAAATAACTCCAAAATAATCCAAATATATTAAAAATTTATTTCAAGGTGAATAAACACATGCAAGACCCTTTTTATGCCATTAGTGTTCAACTACAATTGACAGTAGTTGATAGTGATATTGAACATAGTGTTATGGGTGTTGGCATAGCCTAAACATGAGGTGAATGAATTAAAATTACTATATACTAACCTTGTTATCTTTTATAATATATTTATTCATTATTTCCAAGTTTCAACCATGTACTTCCACCTACAAGTGTCTCTCTTAAACAATAAAACACAATCACTAATCTAGTCAAAGTCAAAATCAAAGAATATGTGAAGTGTTTGGAAAATTTTGTGTGGTAAGTAGGTATGAAAACACCTTCATAATGGTTTTAATTTCCTTATTATACCCTCAAATAGTATAAATAAGGAATGCAATGTTTCTCATAGAAGTAACCTATAGTCACATGCATAAGGCCTACATAATCAACTTTCTCAAGAGTCTGTCTTAAGGTTTTAAAAAGTTGAAGGTGATAGAGACTTAATCAGACCTTTTAATTTGTAAAAATCATCTTATTCACTTATATAATATCACCATGTGTTTAATTTTTATGATACAATAGGTTAAGTTCCATCTATTTTTTCACAGATAGAGTGCACTCCCCAAGGGTGAAAACCTGCATGTTTTGAAGGAAGAGGACGACAAGGTGAGCTAGGTATTGATAAATCCTTATAGGATGGTGTGGTAAGTTTAATAATACATTAAAAAACATAAATAACCATTCACCAGTGACTAAAAACATGACATGGTGGTTTAAACCCATAAGGATGTAGGCAGACCTACTTGGTCTAGTCTAGGCCTAAAACCCTCAACGGGGTATGTTACCATTTCTAGCACAAGAGGAACATTCCAATCCACTTAAACATGTTTTTTGGGAGGTATAAAGTGTGTTAAATTTGTTGTTATGCAAATTAAAATAAAACAAATCCATATTTTGGATAAAATCTAACTCAAGGCATGTAGAATGAAGAACAAAGATCAAGAGGGCAACTTTGAGAGATCACATCTACTTAAAGGCTTTGCATGGGATTTTTCGGAGTTATGTGATGATGAAGGAGGTATTGAAAAAATATTTAGTGAAATTTGATGAAGAATTGAAAATCACATATTCATGAACAATCCCTACAGGACAAAATGACCTAAAACCCTCTAAAACCAAGAAAACCAAAACAAAAAAGACTAAAAACAAAACTTACCTAGAAATTTAAAAATCCAAAGCTTGAAGTTGGAAAATTCATAATATTACTTGTTTTTGTGGTTTAATTATTGCATGAAGGAGTCTCAAGAAACTTAAAATGATCAAAATGATAATCAAATAGCATTTAAATACCTCAAAACAAGTTTTACCAACTCGGAGCGTACAGCCATAAATGTCGCATGAGTTTTGAGATTTGGGAAAGCTTTTGCTCGGGTGGAAAAAATTTATGATGATGCAGGTCGAGGGAAAAAAAATGCACTAGCAGAAAAAATCATCACTGGTGCATGAAAAACATGCAATAGCGGCAAAAATTGCCACCGATGCATGAAAAACACCAAAAATGCAAAAGCGGTGATAAATGCCACTTTTACATGAGGAAAAAAAATAAAAAATGTAAGGGTGGTGAAAAATTATACTTATGCATGAATAAAAATAAATTTCCTAACACCTTAAAAATGATCAAAATTGACATTCTAATCAGATAAAGACTACAACAGGTTCTACGATTTTCAAGAAATCGTGACGAGGAAGTGTTGTCAAAATTTTCAGGATGTTAGTCAACTTCACTCAAGATGAATATAAACTTACCTTGAATAATGAAGTTAGAGTGAAGATTATGAAATGAACAAGTTTCACAGGGGTTGTCCCCAAAATGAGTGTGGCTGATTTTGGGAATAACAGCTGGCTCCAGCTAGGGAACTTCCATCAATTGTACTTTGAAATGACTGAAGGGAGTATAATCTAGTCTCTAAGTGCATTTATCTATGCCATTGGGCCATGGATTCAAGCTACCAAAAATAAAAATATGCAAAAAAAATTAAACAAAAATATGAATAAAAATATAAAACTATACAAATGTACAAATGAACTTATCTGATACTTTAAATATTGAAGTGTTTTATATGCTACCCACTATGAGGTAGTGAGAATGGTGTTCCATCTTGATATTACAACAAAAAACTATTTTCACCATAGAATTTATAAATGGTGAATGGACCTCTCCATAAGAAATCAAATTTGCCATGCATTCCTTTTGGTTCTCTCCTCTTGTCCCACAACAAGACTTGATCTCCAATCTAAAACTCATGAATTTTTGCTTTCTTGTCGAAGAGTTTATTTACCTAATTTTTATGTTCAAAAATATGGTCCACTACCACATTTCATTTCTCTTCTAACTTAGTTAGGTACATATCTTCTTATCAATAGAATTTTCAAAAGTTTTGTCTTCCATTGCCTTTGCCAACTTTAGTGCTGGTAGTTCCAAGGTAATTGGTATCTCCACATTTAGACCATATAAAATTTGAAATGGTGACATACCTATTGCCCTCTTAGGCATAATATTGTCTACCTATAAAGCACTGAACAATGATTTGTGTCAAGTCCTCTGATTATCATCTACTAGTTCTTGATAATAGTAACCAGATTCTTATTACTTGATTTCGTCTAACCATTTCCTTATGGATAATAGTCTAAGGAGTGGGAAAGAATAATCCCATGATTGTAAAAAAAGTTAGTAATCTCATGAGAAGAGAAACAAGTGGCATTTTCTACTATAATCTTGTTTATAACTCTAAATTAGGAAATAATATTTTCCTTAAGGAAATTACATACAAGTTCTGAACTAACATGCTTGACTGAAATGGCTTCCACCCACATGGTAAAGTAGTCTGTTGTGGTGAGAACATAGTTGTGTCTAGAACTTGAGAATGGGTTTATGGTGCTAATGAATTTAATACCCCATTGTTTAAAAGGTTCTTCAATCACCATCGGCTTGAGAGGTAATGCGGCCAACTTGGGTTTCCCAATGAACTGTTCACACAACTCACACCTACGTACCTAATTGTACGCATCTTGAAATAGTGCAGGATAATAATATCTGGCTCATAGAATCTTGTGAGTCATCACGGGTGTATAAAAATGTCCTCCACAAGTTAAATTATGTAAAGACTCGAAAAGTTTACTTTGTTACGCTTTATCCACGCAACAAAGAAATACTCTGTCAAGGCTTTTTTTATACAAATCAATGTTCCACAAGACATAGTTAGTAGCTTTCAACTTAAAATTTCTTTTTTATTTATAATATAGATGGGTAGGACACTCACCATAGGTAAGAAAATGAGTGATATTAGAATACCACTCATTAGTAGTAGTGATAAAAAGAACTATTGGCATGTCTTCAACTTTTGCTTCTTCATGTCCCATTTTTTTTTGTATGTTATCAGCAATCAATTGACAAATACCTATTCCCTACACAATTTTATTAGGTTTGATATCAAGATCAAACTCTTTAATTTTAGCAACCCAATTGCCCCTTTTTGTACCAAACTCTTGTTGAGTTAAAATAGCCTTTATTGTCGTATCAGACACTAGAACAACAGAATGTAAATTCAGGATATAGAATCAAAAATATTTTACCACCTTAACCATGGCATAAGAATGCTTCTCCATGTTTGAATATTTCAATTCATTAGTTTTGAGAGGACAACTCATAAATGATATAGGAGATTCCACACCTTCTTCATTCTACTAAACTAAAATGGCTAAAAGTGTATGTTAGAAGCATAGTTGTATACTATGAAGTCTTTGATATATATGAGGGAGTGTTTCATATTTCAAATATGACCCTAGGTCTGATAAATAGCCAAAAAAAGTAGACTTGGGCATGGCTCTATCAATTACATGGATATAAGGACCTTGCTCTCATAATGAAGTGGAGATGACAAAGAAGATCATAACAAAGAGATCTAGGGATTGGAGTAGCACAATGGAGTGTTTAGTGTTATTCATAAACATTTAATATCTTCCCTCATAGCAAGGATCATGACTCATCAACTACAAAATAGACCCTTGTCATCTAGTGCATTTCTTAGCCAATGGAAAAAGGTTAAAGACTATTGGAGCAAATGAAGGCTATATGGTCTATGATGTACTAATTCTTATTAAATAAAAAGGTGGTAGAGCATCCTTTTAAAGGTGGTATCTCATTGATTGATCTTGATTAACATTATCCTCTCTCTCCCTCCTCCTATGTGTCCCATTCATTTCTCTATTGTAAGGGTTCTCAATTTTTAGAATTTTCATCTTCTTGGGAGACAAGGATACTCATTGAGACTCTTGAAAAAGGGTGCTCATTTGATAAGGATAAACCCTATCAAAATATTTTAAGAACTACCTTTTAAATCAATAATATTAACTATTTACCTATCTCTTGCCTTTGATTAATGCTTAGTATGCTTGTGCATGGTGAATTAATGAAGGAGATTCTTCCTAGTCCATTGTCCTTATGCATGTCTATTTTAAGGTGTTTTCAAGCTATTTCAAGTCTAAATTAATGTTATGTCTGAACCAATTCTATGAAATACTTATACAATTAGTAATATTATGAGGTTGTGTGAGCTATAGTTGTCTTATGTTGATCTAGTGTTGTTTCAAGCTCATATGAGTGTCCATATTTTTGGTGCATCACTTTTTAGCCTTCTTAGGATCCCATTTTCCACTTATAACCATTTTACCTATGTAATATTTAGTTTATATGAGAATAAAGAGGAATCCAACCTTATATAAAGTTTCAACCCCGCCATATGTGACCCATAGCCTGGGGTTATCCTAATATTATAGCTCAATTAGAAAGGGCCTGAATAAAGCTCTCCAAGGGTACAAATTGATGTTATAAAAGTTTTTGGCATGCCTAATGGGACCCAATTTAAATAAAATATTAATCAAGTTTGATGTTGTTTTGATTCGTTTACAGTAGTCATAGCTTCACACAATAGTATCTGATGATTCCAAAATAACAATCAACACTCTGGTGCAGAGCAGTAGTTATCTTTCATGCCAAAGGTGACTACAAGATCAGCTTCTAAAATTATTCCTTTTTAATTTGTTGAACTACCTTTAAATTTATAAAATATATTAAGGTTTACTAATACACACCCATATAAAGGCAATTTTGTTCCTAGATTAAGTCCAAGGTCTACCCATACTAGAAGATCCTTGTCAACCCCTTTTATTGCCATGGCAAGCAATCCCTAGAACTTTTGTGGCTTTTAATGGCCTAAGTCCTCTTTCTCTCCCCCATTATGATCCTATCCCATTATCAGCTATCAAAAGTGTCCCTTATTTTATTGGATACCAAGCTACAACCCCTTATGAACACCTCATGG
The DNA here is from genome assembly GCA_037957365.1 of Torreya grandis. Classification (NCBI taxonomy): domain Eukaryota; kingdom Viridiplantae; phylum Streptophyta; class Pinopsida; order Cupressales; family Taxaceae; genus Torreya; species Torreya grandis. The sequence goes on from JARHVA010004977.1 coordinate 1,182,074, forward strand.
ATATAGTTAACTTCTACAACATTCATTATATCAATGAGGAAAATGTAGCAATTAGGTTATTAGTCATATATTTAAAAGGTAAAGCCTTAGACTGGTATAGATGCCTTAATGTTAATTCCATTACCACATGGGACCAATTAGGAGAGGCTTTGTGTAAAATATTTGAAGATAAAATTGACCATTTATCACTTGTAGAGCAGTTGACTGCAATAAAAAGAGCCCCTCATGAATTCATGCAAGACTTCAATACAAAGTTCAAAAAAACTTGGGATAGAATCCCAGTCTCTATTAGGCCTACCCCTAATTTTTCCTTCCTATACTATTTAAAATACCTTAATAGTGAAATTGCACTGATGATCTAGTCTATAGGAGGGAACACATTACTAGATGCATATCAGGTGGCAATCAAGGCAGAAAATTATCTAGTCTAAGTTGGCAAGCTAAGACCTAGGCCACCAATGCCTTTATTCCCTAAGATCAGAAAATCTCTTATTTATATTCATCCCCTTTATTTCATTCCTCATATGCCTAAAATTTTTGATATATGCTCACCAAAGCAATAAAAGGCTTCTAGTAGAAGATATAGTGATTTCTAGGAACACAAGAACTTTCAAGAGCTTAAGAGCATGTTTCAGTCCTTGGGGAAAGAGTTAGTGAATGTTAATATGTATCAAGCTTTCAATATACCTCACCAAGCCTCATATCAACCATAGCATCAAGCTTATCAAACAAATAGGACACCCTACAAAGGAAGCTTCCAAAGCCAAGGCCAAGGTCAGAACCAAGAACAAGGGCAGCCTAGCTATAATAGACAAAGCAACTATAATCCATATGTTTCAAGAACGTCCAACACCTTGGTCCCTATATAGATTAATGTTGCTCAAGAAGCTAAGTGTATCATGCCTTGGAATTAGTCTTCTATACAATTTATTATCCCAAACACTAACCTCAACCAAGCTTTCAATGATTAATGGTAGCAAGTTGTAAATTATGGGTATAATCAAGCCCTTATGGCTCAAAACATAGAGGTTCCCATGATGAAAAAGCTAGAAGAGCCTCAAAAAATTCAAATCCCTAATTAAGGACCAAGAAATTATGGTGCTACAATGATTAACTTTGATCAAGAAGAGTGTTATTTACTTTATCAGTAGGCTAGTTTTATCTAGACATACATCCCAATGGCAGCTAATACAAGATTCAAAAGAAGGAACATGGATGGTAACCAAGAAGCAGTCAAAGAGATTCCTACCATTACTCCTTCAATATCAAATTTTATTAGGTCTTCTATTATTCTAAAGGTTCTAATTACTCCAAGGAATCAAGATCAGGGGAATACCTTTATTCCCCAAAACTCACAAATTTAAAGTACAGTTGTGGCTTCCAAAGCACATCCAACGGTTGGTGGTTCACCCATCAACATTATAAAACAATTGAATAAGTACAATGTGAGTGTGCCAATTTGGGATATGCTTTCCATGACCAACCAGGTGGATATTATTCAAGAAGGTCTGTCCAAGATTAATGTTGCACTAGTTGTAGATAAGCCATCAAGCAAGGTGAATGAGGTTCTCACCAATGCAACCAAAGGACCAAATGAAAGGAAATCAAGTAAGGTGGTCAAACCTCCTCCTTTATAAATTTTATTAATCATTGGTGACTCTTTAGTACATAATTTCTTGGTATACAATGGGGATAGCACCTCATTAATGTCAAATTCTATAGTAGACCAACTTGGTCTAAATTATGATCCCTAATATAAGGGAGTGTTCCAACTCGATGGTTCTTCTAAAATCCATATAGTATCATCAAGGACCTTAACTTGACCCTACATGCTTGTCTTAGTGTCACAGTGGTCTGAGATGTGTTGATCCTAGATGTGCCTCCTTATTTTTCCCTATCTTTAACAAAGATTTCATAGCAAAGATTAGAGGTTATCTTGCAGTAGACTAGTCATACATGGAATTTAGGAAAATATATGGGACCAAGGTGTCTATTAAGGCTGATCCCATTGCACAATTCCACATATATCCTTATGGGATAGATAGCATAAACCTCAATTACAACATTCTTGATGAGGATGAACATCTAGTTGGTCAATAATTAAACACTCACCCTGAAGAGATACTAGACATGTTCTTAGATGAGCTATGGAATGAGCATAAGTCAAATGATCCCTTAGAAGTATTTGAAGAGAGGGACATGGGTGTCTACTATCTACATAAATAGATTCAGTCTATGCCATCCCTCATTAGATATAAATAAGATCCTAATCACTTATGTAAATTGTTCTTTGATGGTTCAAGAAGTAAACATGGAGTGGGTGTAGGTGCAATGCTAGTATCCCCCTCAAATGATAATTATTTCTCTTTTTATAGGTTATAATTTAGTTGCTCTTGTAATGCAGTAGAATATGAGGGCCTTATCCATGGCCTTCAATGGGCCAATAAGAGAATAATTAAGCAATTACAAGTTTATGGGGATAGTGAGCTAATAGTGCACCAAGTTAAAAGCTAGAATATCACCAAAAATCCTTTGATAAAGTCCTAAAAACATAGAGTGTGGGACCTAATTGAGGATTTTGAGGCTTTTAACATCTAAGCCATACTAAGAAACTAGAACCAACATACTGATAGGTTGGCAGCTTTGGAGCTCAATTTGATATCCCCAATAATTTGAAAAGGACCAAGGTGTAGCCACATGTCAAAGTGGTGGTGAGACCATCAGTACTAGATAATGAAGCTCATTAGCAGGTCTTTGAGAATGACAAACAAATTACTTTTTTTTTGCATCAGGAAGTAGAAATATCTTCAATGAACCAAGAAAAGTTTCAACATCAATAATAAGAGCAAATATTTCAATTGAGATGTAATAGGATTCCTAAAGGGTTTGTCACCCTTAAAGGTCTTTTCCATGAGGGAGATCATATGATAAAAGACAAGGTAGTGATGTCAACCAATGAAGAGAACTATGAAAGATGCCTTGCCTTCAATGGTAGGCTCCTTAAGCTTGGCAAGGCAAGAACTAAAGTTGAAAGGCATACTTTCATATAAATATATAAATAATATGAAAACATCTTTGTTTAGGAATATAGTGACTTGATAGGCTTTGATCCCAAGTTGTCCCAACACACTATAGAGCTAGAAGCTAATGCCAAGCCTATCAAGCAAAAGTAGAGTCCTATAAATCCCAAAATAGAAGAGCTTATGAGGAAAGAATTGACCAAGCTAATTGAATCCAAGATCATATTTCCCATTAAACACTCCTTATGGGTATCTAATTTAGTACCTATGAGAAATAAGAGTGGGGAGATAAGGTTGTGTGTTGACTTTAGGGATCTGAATAGGATCTCTTTGAAGGATCACTATCCTTTTCTATCTATGAAACAACTCCTTTAGATAGTTACTAGTTTAGAACACTTCTCTCTCTTGGATGGATATTCAGGTTACAATAAGGTATTGGTAATCAATATAATATTACCTTCACTACAAATTGGGGCACATATGCTTACCATAAGATGATTTTTGGATTGTCAAATGCTGGTAAAACTTTCCAAAGAGCCATGGACATGGCTTTCCAAGGGTTATTGAATCAAATGGTTTTGGTCTACTTGGATGACATCATAGTTTTCTCCAAGAAGTCCAGTGAGCACATGGACCATATAAGGATGATCTTTGAAATATGTAAAGAGTATGAGATCTCTTTAAATCTCAAAAAATGTGTGTTTTTCATCCATGAAGGAAAACTTTTGGGTCACATTATCTCAAAAGAGGGATTATCCATTAACCCTAATATAATAAGTGTTATCTTAGTACTATCTCTACCCAAGCACAAGAAAGGAATCCAGAGCTTCCTTGGGAAAATAAACTTTTTGAGAAGGTTTATACCTAGTTTTACAAATCTGGTCAAACCCACCACCACCATGCTAAAAAAGAGCCAAGTGTTTGCTTGGTCAAATGAAGGTAAGGCAACATTTGAGGCCATCAAGCAAGCCATTACCCAAGTACCTTTTCTCATAAATCTTGAATTCTCAAAGTATTTTATATTATACATCTTTACCAATATTGACAACATATCAGCTATACTAATGCAGAAGAATGGTGAAGGACTTGAGCAACCAATTGCTTTTTTTAGTCAAGGGATAGATGGATATGAGGTAAGGTAAACCTTTATATAAAAGTAGGTTCTTACAAATATAAGGAGTCTAAATAAGTTCAGACCAATTCTCTCCAATATTAAGGTTCATCTTATGGTGTCTCATCCTAGAGTGAGGGACTTTCTCTTCAACAAGGATTTGAATGAGAAAGAGTAGAAGGATCACTAAGGTCATGGAGTATGATGTGGATATCAAAGTCACCAAGCTGGTAAGAGGCAAATGCTTATGTGAGAATATGGTGGATGACCTTCAAAAGGACAAAGAGGTTATTTTGGTGACACAAGACAACTCACAATTAGATGCACCTCAACTTAAAAATAGTTATTCCAAGATATGACCCATCTCTTAATGATAGAAGAATGCCTTCAAGGTTTGGATAGAGAAGATAGAAGGAATTTTAGGCTTCAATCCATACCTTATGCATTAATTTATGGTGTTATTTTTATAATGGACCTTAATTGGGTACTTCTTAGATGCATTCATGATAATCAAGTGACAAATCTATTGGAGTAGTTTTATGATAGACCTGTATGATGCCATTTTTTCCTAAGAACAATAATAGCAAAGGTAATGAGAGATGGCTATTATTGGCCTAGCCTTTTCAAATATGCCTATGCATGGGTTATAAATTTCCAAAAGTGTGCTTTATTTGTAGGAAAGCAGAGATTAGTAGCTCTTGCACTCAACCCAATCCAGCTGGAGCAACCCTTCAAGCAATGGGGGATGGACTCTATAGGAATGATCAATCCACATTCAAGTGCAAGACATAATTGGGTGCTCACTATAACTAACTAATTCACTAGGTGGGTGGAAATAATTGATTTAAAATAAGCCAATGAAATAGTAATATTGGACTTTTATGATAGCATAGTGACCAAGTTTGGGGTCCTAACTACTATAAACTTAAATAATGGCTTAGTATTTCTTAGCATGAAGACAAGTGAATCGACACATCCTCAAAATACTAAACCTAAGTAAATGGACTGGTAGATTCCATAAACAAGAACTTGTTGAGGATTATCAAGAGGACTATGGAAGAAAATCAAAGAGTGTGGCATACAAAGCTAAAGACAGCCTTGTGGGTTGACAGAGTGACTCCCAAAGCTACCATTGGATATTATCCATATGTCCTTTATATGGAAGGGAATCCAAATTACCCCTATCTCTTGAACTACCTACATTGGAATTATCCCATCAGCTTGAGTTGATGGAGAGTGATCCTATGAGTGTAAGGATGGTAGAGCTCATGGAGCTTGAAAAAACTAGGGACCTCGCAATGAAGACATTAGAGTCACATCAATCTTAGGTCAATAAATCCTTTAACAAGATAGCCATAGAAAGGCATTTTAAGGAAGGGGACTTAATCCTTAGATGGGACTCAAATAAGGCCAAGCTAGGCAACCACAACAAGTTTGATAGCTTGTGGAGTGGTCCTTATTTGATCCATGGATGTAAATAGCATAATGATTTTCAGATTGCCCAACTATATGGAGAGTTATTACCCATCCCAATCAATGGAATTCATTTAAAGCCTTATTATAAATTTTTAAATCTATTGTATGATATTTTAGCATATTATAATAGTTTTATATGCTTTTATCTAAGTTCTTTGAGTACACTTCCTTTCAGTTATGTGTTTCCCTTTCAATAAGTGCTTTGGGTAGTTTGTTTTTGTTTGTTTATTTTATTCATTTTACTTCAAAGGAAATTTTTAGGAAGGGTTAGCCTTCTATTAGTCTCACATCAGTTAAGAGGAAAGATTATGACTCCATGTGCATAATGGATTAGTTCAATGCTACTAGTCACTTTCATACCAGGCATGTAACCCCAGGATGTTACCAAAAATGTTGGCCAATTTTGGCCTACATATATAAATATGCCTAAATGGACCATTCTCTAAAGATCTTGGTATGGAGTGATCAACTAGTAGAGTTTTGGATGGAACGAGTGGACCCAAATAATTAATAATAAAATCACATATTGATCGCAAAGATTTTTAAAAAATTTAAGCAAGCTTAAAGTGTGGTTTGTTGATCTTTGAGAAGCAGATCTTGAAATAGGTCTATGATTGAAAAATGAAGAAGATTAACAGGTTTTCATGATGTTTCAAGCATTTAAGAGCATGAATCAAGTTGCACAAAGACTTATAAATTCATTGGATCTTTCTAAAGGTATAATAGCTTTTTTCATGAGTCCAAAAAGAACCAAACCATCATAAGCATGTCATGAAAAAATAAATAGGTTGGTTTACTTGTACATTTTAGAAGTATGCTCAACAAGCCTCACAAAGCTGAAGGATCACATGGAATCAACATCCTTAGTGCCAAGATCATCTTCTGTAAAATTCATTTCTCGATGAGTTCTCTATCTCAAGATATAAGTCTTCAAAGTTTAGCTTGCAGAATAGAACACTCATGTAGACATCAATTCTAAGCCCCAAAAAATAACCATTTGGATATAAAAATCTTTAGATGTTACACAGATGTCAAAAATGTTCATGCAAATGTCAAATGATAGGCATGCAAATGTCAAATTTAAGCCATAGCAAAAAAATATTGGGATTCAAATTATGACAGGCACACGGATGTCAATGATAGTCGCAAGGATGTCAAATTATGGGTGTGCAAATGTCAAATTTAAGCCATGATAAATAACCATTAAGATTCAAAATATTAAGATTTTCATGCAGATGCTAAAAAAAAATGCAAATGTCAAATATAGGCATACAAAAATCAAATTTGGGCCTTGTGAATTAGCCATTTGGGTTCAAATGATGGGTTTTAGCAATATCAAGGGCTCACATTCAATCATGCATCAAAGATCTATGGCACACATGCAAGTTAACAAGTCAAAAAGGGCCCCAAGCAAATCCAATGACATGTGTTTGATCATAGCAAATGAGATCAACAATGTGAGATGGGTTAAAAGGTCAATAATCGAAGTCAATAATCAATAGCCAATGAGCAAAGGTGAGCCCAAGATATTTTTGATGAAGGTCAATGAAGCAGTTTTGGACCTAGGCAAAGCCAATACAAAGGAACAAACCCTAAATAAGATCCATGTTGAACTATAATAGGCACACTAAGACCTAACATCACCATTAGATATTTGTGGAGATAAAATAGGTATTTATACCTAATATATATCAAGGGTTGACAACTTATTTTTGAAATGAGACCAAACCACATGGTGAGCTTCATTTATCGATATTAATAGCTATAGGAAAACCAATAAAAGAGATTAGTTTTCAAACTATAGAAAAGGACCTATATTCAAATATTGAAATGGGGTATATAGATAACTATAAAAGAGTGTCTCATCTTTCACATATGGACCCAGATCTGATAAATAGACATAAAAAGCAAACTTTGGCATGGTTATGATAGGTACATGGATATAAAGACCTTGCCCTTATAATGAAGCAAGTGGAGATTATGTGGAAGATCATAACAAAGAGATCTAGGGATTAGAGTAGCATAATGGATCATTTAATGTTATTTAAAAGCCTTGAGGATCTTCCCTCCTAGTAAATATCATGATTCATCAGCTATAAAATAGACCCTTGTCTTTTAGTGCATTTCTCAGCCAATGGGAAGAGCTTAGAGACTATTAGAGCAAATGAAGGCTATATGGTCTATGATGTACTAATATTGATTGAACTAAAAGGTGGTGAAGCATCCTTTGTAAGGTGGTAGCTCATTTATTGATCTTGGTTGATGTGTTCCTCTCTCTCCCTCCTCTTATATGTCCCATTCTTTTCTTCATTGTAAGGGTTCTCAGTTTTTAGAATTTTCATCTTCTTTAGAAACAAGGATACTCATTAAGACACTTGTAAAAGGGTGATCATTTGATAAGGCTAAACCCTGTCAAAATATTATAATAACTACCTCTTGAAGTAACAATATTAACTCTTTACCTATCTCTTGCCTTTGATTAGTGCTTAGTATGCTTGTACATGGTGAATTCATGAAGGAGAATCTTCCTAGTTCATTATCTTTTTGCTTGCCTCTTTTAAGGTGTTTTTAATTTATTACAGGTCTAGATTAGTGTTCTATCCAAACCTCTTCTATGAAATACTTATGCAATTGGTAAAATTATGAGGTTGTGTGAGTTATAGTTGTCTTATGCTGATCTAGTGTGGGCTCAAACTCATGTGAGTGTCCATATTTTTGGTGCATCACCTTTTAGACTTCTTAGGAGCCCTTTTTCCCCTTATGACCCTTTTCCCTATGTAATCTTTAGTTTATGTCAACATCAAGAGGGATTCAGCCATCTCTGGAGGTTCAACCCCACCATAGGTGACCCATGGCTTGGGGTTGTCCCAATATTATAGTTCAATTAGAAAGGGCCTAAAGAACCCTCTTCAAGTGTGAATGTTGATGTTATAAAACCAACATAAAATTCATGCAAACCCACATGGAAATAGTAGAGGATGATTTGAGTTAGGTGGATGGTTTCTAAACTTTTAAATTTGATATCCATTTTGAGAGTATGAATAGTCATTTCCTAGTTTTTTATCACTTTGAGCTTGTTGGTAGGGGTATTAAGGGTTGGTGAGAAACCTAGACCAATTTGAATAACTTGGGTACTCTTTCAAATTGAACAAGCCCAATGAACATATGATCATAATTTAACATTTGTCCTAATCCTATATTGAACCTATATTAATCTAGGATGATTAATAATGGGTTTGAACTTCTTATTTTTCCATTGCTTTTTGATATATGTTTATCATGTACAAAATAAAATAAATTATTTTTAGTGGCTTTAGAATGCTTTCCAGTATCCCTATGGGGATTCGACACTCAATGAATGAAATGACAGTCAATTAAGTGGCTATGAAGGAAGATGGATTCATTATAGTGAACTAAACCTAACATACTATAATCTATACAAGAATTTATCTTTGTTATGTTATAAAGAGGGAAAATGACCCTCATTTGTTTATAAAGATAGAGCTTAGCATTAATAAAATGCCAAAAAACCATATTCAAAGATACTAGATAGCAAGATAAACATCCCTATTGGCCAAAATAATTGTCGCTCTCCCTAGCATCCTCCCAAGCATAGCATACAAATATTCTCTAATCTCATATAGTCTACATATCTATCTGGGTGGGTAATGCCAATTTCAATGAAACTCTATCTCTATCTCTATCTCTATCTCTATCTCTATCTATAGACTATGGGGATTGGATCTATATATAGGAAAACATACAAGAAATAATAAGGAAGTGGTGAGAAATCACATTGACCAAAAATAAAGCTAATCATGACCAAGTAGACAAAACTATGAGAGACATTGCACTGCCATCCAAGAGATGAAAGAAAACATTTTAGCTACCAAATTTGCACAAGTCACTAATTGTGACTTCAACCAATAAGAAGATTGCAAGGATGCTGAGAAGGTCAAAAACTTTGCATTATTTATTGATAGAACTACTAATTGGTATGAAAATCACATGAGACCTATTTGATAAATAATATTAAAAATCCTTTAGCCTTTAAGAAACCAACAAATTAAGAAATGTCAACTTAAGAAATCTGATTCCCAACTTCTCTTCCTTTGAAAAATCTTAAGCATTACCTAGTAGAGGATTCCATAGGGGATTACCATATGGTATTAACTTAGAAACATGGTAGTCTCTTAGAGCATATAAGATGGCATGAAATATCTGGACATCACACATTTTCACTCAATCATTATCCATAGTCATAGATCCATATACTGATTTTCAGCCTTATTTATAACCTTACCATCAACTAATTTTTTCACAAGACTAATTTTGTCATGAAGAGATTCAATCTATTGGTATAGATAATTAAAATATTTACCAATCTCATTAACCATAGAAATTAAGATATCTATGTGGGAGTTTTCTTCTTTCTACTTTGTATCACCTCATAAAGGAAGGCATTAGTCATGTCATCACAATTCCTCTTAGCTAAATTTATTTTGAATGTTGACTTGACAATGACTTCATTACATTATCCTCACATAGAATTGTTTTAACATAAATACATGTTAGCATGGATGAAGGGTTAAATATGTTTTGTATCATACCATCAATGAGTGGGCCTTTGAAGTCTAAATCCTTCATCTTCTTGTTTAAGCATCTTTTCTTGACTTGATTTTGCTAAGAGAAGTTTCTTACCTCAACTTTCCGTCACTTTTGAGTTGGGTATCCTTATGCTTTGTCATGAATTCATTTCAGGTCCAAGAACCAGGAGAAGAAAAATATCCAAGCAGAGAGGAAAACAAACAAAATGAAATATATAAAAAATCAAAGCTTAATATTTGATAAAAAAAATTAAGGGATGGTGGAATAACATCATCGCCAAAAATAGAGAACTTGTGAAAATTTTCAAATCCCAATAATAACCATAAATAGAAATTAAAAGCAATGAAATCTTCCCAAAATAGAGAATGATAGAAAAGGAAAATACCATGGTTATATGCTAACATGATTACTAGCATCGCCAAGTGATTATATTTTTGCCAAGCTTGTATTATATTTATTTTGTATACTACATATAGATGATTAGGATATTCCATAATTTACTTTTAAAATCTCTTTATCCATCTTTCTTTCTCTCTCTTTGTGTTTGTGTGTGTTTGTGTATGTATCTCTCTCTCTCTATGTGTGTGTGAGAGAGAGACCTTTAAAATTTGTTAACGTATATGAATGCTTCATTAAAACCATAAACCAAAAATAAAAATCACTTCAAAATGTAATTTTTCATTGTTACTTTTGGACATACACTCCCCATTATAAGTGAGGAAAACACCTTTGGGCTTAAAATTTCTATTTATAAATCAATAAAACTAGTAGTTACCCCAAAGGTACAAATTACACCAAAAGGGATGTAATTTTATGTTTTTGTAAAATAAGGTTTTGTTAAGTGAAATAATGTAAATCAAAATCATGCCTCACTCAAAACCCATGACCTCTAGCCTCATCTCACATTTTATGCACAAAGCATTAAACAATAATAATGTGATATTTTTAGTTCATATGACAATGCAAAATGAGGTGGTATGTTTTTTATAACATCATAACAATGAGTTGTGTGGGGAGCAGACATTTTTTTCATGGTGAACTTGAGCAATGGAGAAGTGATGGGGAAATGAAAAACTATACAGAACATGAAAGTAATGAAATATTTTGAGATGAATTAGATAGTAAAGATGATGGGAAATGATAGAGTATTTCAATATATGAACTCACATATGCCTAGGAAAATACACATGCAAATTTTTTTGGCATGTCACATCTATCAATATAATTTGTATCTTTCACTAAATTATTTTAATTAACAATACATGATTGAAGTAGGTGTCATCTCAATCAAAATAAGGGGCATATATCTAACAACTTCTATAAAAATATATAAAATGAAACCATGTGTAAATTCAAACAAGTCCAAAACTTGTTATAAAAAAATTATCATTGATTTAACTACATAAACCAAATTAGATTGACTCTAAAACCATTTAGATGAAAAAATTTAAGGCTTACTCAATGAAATATGCCTCCTATATAATCTAGTCTATTGATGCAAGATGTAAGATGCCATTTTAAAATAGATATGGTCATAGATATTTCAAAGAATTTTCCATTCTTAATTTTTGTAACACTAACAACACCCATTGTATTTATAAAATCTATGCTTATTTCTCTTTATTTGATGAATGGAGGAAAGACAAAAAAGTATTTCCTAGGATAGCAAGCACTACCAATTTTGGGTATTTTGTTAGACCTAGGTTTAAATCCCCACTAGCCTATGCATACTCTCTCCAATCAATATTTTCCTCTTATGTATCTAAAATTACACATCACCCCAGTTGTTATAGCTTCCTCTATGGAGGCTGCAATTTCCATACTGGAAACCTTATGATTCCAATTTTTGTAATAAACCATGAAATAGAAACATTGTAATCATTCTCTTATACAAAAAAATGATATTAATTGGTCCTCCAAATGGAAAATTCTATGATATATTTGAATTTTCCATCTATGAAACCCAAAGTGTTTGGACAAGAGGTTGGAATCTAGAGAAGAAGAAATGGCTCTATTGTTTGCTTCCATTTTAAAATAACAAGGTAAAGGTATTGCTCTCAATGTCAAATATGTTATTAATGTCTTTACCTATAATTTTATTGGACAAATGATTATGAATGTTATATTAATCAATGACACAACATATAGGATACTAGTAATGATTTCAAGTACAAAGATCTAACAACAATGACATACAATTTAATCACTGCATATTTATTATACACTTGGTAAACATCCAATTGCATGCATAAGTTGAAATTAGGCATAAGATTATTTAGATATGAATATGAATAAAATTGTTCTAAAAACTAATTAAATAAAAAAATGGAAAGGCTTCCTAAATGAAAGACATTTTTTGATGTAAAGGCATATTCCATTAATGCTCTTTAAAATAAATGTATAACTATAAAAAATAAGACCTCATGATAGCTATCTAAAATATTTATATTTATTTGAGTGTAGTTTTAAAAATGCATCATTAAAAATAGTTATGATAGTCAGACATGGAAAACTATTACAAATTTACACTAACAACTTAAATTTTGACTCTTTGACTACCTTGTTCGAAGATGAAAGATTGGAAAAATAGATGGGTTTTTTTTGTCAACATACACAATAGAAGATTTAAGATAAAAAAATTAAAAATATATCACAACATATCTTTTGAAGGGCTTTTGTATACAAAATAAATTAGTCAATGATCCCATAAAATTATTGGTGTCAAACATTAATTATAGTATTTAAGTTAGTTCAACTATCCAAATGTTTCAAATCTCTCTTTAACACATCAGTGTTGGTCTATATTCACTATAATGATACTTACAAAATATATTTTTCTAACCAGTGCTCCCTTAGATTTTACAATTTTTCGCTATCAGGGATAAATAAGATGCTTACAAATACAATGATTCTTAATGAGAAAAATATCAATAGGCTTAACTAAGCTGTATGTGATTAAAATATGCCAAGAAATAATTTCAAACTATTCTATATCAATCTGGTACAAGTACAGTACAATATAAAGCAATATTTATATTAAAAAAATAGTAAATATTAAGTGGCACTTTCTTATAAATGCACCACCCACATGCCACATACCACAACCTACACCTATCATATATTCACCTATTCTTGTCTGTGAATTTTTTTAAAAAATGCAAATGTTTCTACTACGTAAATCTTTAAATCATCAACATCAAATACATAGCATACATGTTACAAAAAAAAACACAGTCACCTATAAATGGACTAGAAGGTGGTTGTATATTTTTCATATAGATGTAATATAGACTTTATACATTTCATACTTGAATCTATTGTTGTTGATGATTTTTCAAATAGATGTAGAAGGACCCCAGTACACCTCACTCTATGTAGAACAAGAAGATAAGATCCAAGACAAAGAAGCAAAAATAAATTTGTGCTCATAATAGAAACTAAGAGAAATTTTGTAAATAAAAAGGGTGTAACAAGGGATTGAATCCATTAATAAAAGAAAGAATATTTGTAAAATAAAATAATAATAACAAAATAGACCATAACTGATGCATAGCTATAATATCCTTATGATACCTTAAAATTTAGTAACCTACATCAAAATAACCCTAATAATGAATAATGGTAAGCTTACCTGACATTTTGAGTCTTGACGAACACATAGTAGAATAATGGTTTGATATGGATGAATTTGGTGGTTATTAGTTGGGTTGAGAAATATGAAAATCCTATCAACCAACACAATGACAACTAGTTATGGGCCATTGGATAGGATGTCAAATATGAAATAGGTGTATAATGGTAGTCATATGTTAAGTTTAATATACATTTACATTTATTAATAATTTATTGGTAATGTGTGTTTAGATAAAAAAGTGGCAGTGGTCTATGAATGAATATGCCTAAATATAAAAATTAGTTAATGTTAATACCAATTTTTTGGGTTTCCTTGAGGCCATAGGTGATGATATCACTCATCATATTATTGATATCTAGGTTGCTTAAAATTATTCACATTTGGGAAACTGAATCCCTAAATTTAGGATTAGAGTCACCCTGGCCTTAATGAAATACACTTGTTACACACATCACACAATGTAAAATCATGTCGTGAGAGAACATGATAGTAGAAGAAGTTTTATATCACAAATATAAATCAAACAAGTAAAAAAAACTTCATCTAGGATGATTTTGTCATCTGTCACAAGGCATAGCTAACGTGATCATGCTTTGAATTGTCATCAACTACCTACGATGTTAATTAGTGTAGGTGAATTTTGATGGACTATGTTGATGTATAGACCACCCAAGATATCTTTTTCTATGATATTTTCCTAACCAATGGAAAATTTTATCTTGCCAAAAAAAATTATAATTTGTTATCTAAAAATCTCATCAATATAGGTATTATAACTTAAAAAATCATTTTAAATTTATCAAGGTTGGCCTACATCATTTAAAAAACATTATTACATGGTTAATTTGATCTATAAGGATCTAAGTCTTTCAAGTCTATATGATTATAATTATTCGGTCCATTTTTTTAAGTAACAAGAAAAAAATATTATATGACATTTAAAAAATGTTGTGACATAATTTCCCTGATACAAAAGTATTTGGATCTTGTAAGACTTCATGGTTATAAATATTTGATCCCTTTTTAAAGTAACAAGAAAAAAATTAAATGATATTTAAATAAACATAAAATTTAAGGTTGATATTGTCTTATGATAATCAATTAAATTTCAAATTTAAATTTAACGTGTTATATTATGAATATAGTTTTAAAGTTTTGTTAGTTCACTTGGCATAAAGATCTCAAGCAATATAAAATAATGAACCTTGGTTTGACTCAAACAGCCTACTATGTTTGTCATTGTGGTAATTTTGATGATTTTTGATAAAATTTGTGATCTTCGCTTGTAAATTTTGTACTCATATTAATGTTTTTCATATTTCTATGTCTCTTCAACAAATTGGGTTTAGCATCTTTAAAACAATGATAACTATACATATTTTAGGCATTGCTTTTTATTGAAACAATTTGCACTAACAATAAACATGATAACAATTATTCTCTCATTGGTTGTAGTTTTCTTCTCACTACAATTACCTAGTCTCTATTGACTAAAAAAAATACTTTTGAGAAATTATGGCAAGAATTAGCTGCTATGCAACCTGAACTATAAGATGAGATTTCAATTGGTTAGGAGAATATTATTGAAAAGCATTGTCCTCACCAATCTATACTTTAACCTAGTCTATCAAAATTGAACACTATAATTCCAATAGAATATGAAATCATCCTTAATAAAGTTATGTTTACTTGCTTACTTCCTATTCATGATATAAAACCTCTTCTATAGGATCTAAAACTAAAGAGGAGAATCACTCTGCTATGGTTTCACGTTTTACATTTTCCTAATTACGTCCTTAGCACAAATTTTTCACATCATTGCTCTTATGGGATTTTATAGAGTTATAGCACATTAATTATGCTTGACACACCACCCTCAAGGTGGGCAATCCCTTTAATTTAGGATTCTCCACACTCTATTGCATCTATTAATGCATGAGTCAGAGCTAATGGTGCCCAAGCAACCTTGAAAGTTTGTTATGAAAGTCTATGATGAGGTAATTCATCATCCCCCTCCACTCTAGAGGTAAGCATTCATGTTTATGATGTTAAATGATGTTGCAAGTGGTATTCAAATTATTCTATTATTGTTTACTTTGTTGGTTGTATCCCCTTGGAGGATTACCTCCATAATTGGCTCTACAACCACTAAGAGTATTTGGGCATCCATGTATCTAGAATTCAAAACCTTATGAAACACTTTTTCTTATTTAACTTTAAGGAGACCTCCAAGACATGGCTTATCCTTATGAATTCCAATGTCTGGTTTCATCTCAACTAGCTTATGATTTTGTCCACCTATTCCTATGATTTTAAATTTTCTAAAAATGCTTCCCTTCATGTCCCTATTTGGGTTGAGCTTCCCAATCTACCAGTTCACCTCTAAGCTTTCTTACCCTAAATTATCACTCCTATAAGACATGTTGTTATGATTAATCTAGATAGATGGTTTTACCCTCATCCTAACAAGTGGGTTTGTGTGTAGGTTGACCTTTCCAAGGAGCTAAAGGAGTTCATAGAAATCCAAGTTGAGGAGACCCAGTGGTCACAAAAAGTTGTTTACTTTAACCTTCCTAACACTTTATTATGTTGTCAGGATTTGAACCACCACATCAAGGATTGTCCTTACATGGGTTATTCTAAGCCTCCTTAGCTACCTCTTCAGACCAAGAGTCCTAAACTGATAGACCAAGGTGATGGTTGGACCATAGTGACCCCTAAAAGGTCATTGGTTTATAAGCCACAAATCCCACCCTAGCTGCCACCTCGAGACGATTATCCTCTAATTATCAAACCCTCTTAGGGGATTTATCCACCACCCCTTACCATTCTTGTTCCTTCCAACTCACGAATCATTTCGCTAGTTTCTTAGAATACTAAGATGTTTGTGTCTGAGGTTTTCTCAACCAACGGCTCATTCTATAAGAAGTCTCATAGCCCATCTTATAGGAGTGAAAACTCTCCTTGAGAAGAAAATGAAGCTAAATGCCACTTCATTGCAATTATAAGTATTTCATGCCCTCACCAACACAATATCTTTGCAGCACTGGTGAATTTTGAGGATGAGCAATGGGAGATTCAAATGGATGACCCTTCCCTATGAATGTGTTATCATATAATGTTAGGGGTCTTACAGAGTCTACCTACAAATACTCTATGTGTGTTGCTTGTTAATAGATTGGTTTTTTATATATTCTCTATCTATTAGAAGTTAAAGTGTCTAGATTTCTCCTTTAGACATCTTTAAAAATTGTTTATCTTGATGCCACCTAGATCACCACCTTACATGAGGTGGGATATGGAAATGCTTGTATTTTAGTTTCCCCTAGCATTATTGCCATGGGGGAGGACCCATCACATTGGGAAGTCTTGATTATTCTTAAAATTGATGGCCACCCATTTAGAATTTTCAACATTTATGCTCCCAATGATATCCCTAACAGTTCCCTACTTTGGTGATCTTTCATAAATGGGCTACCAACTACCACATGGCTAGTGTGTGGAGATTTCAATATGATTGAACACACTTAAGACAAGGCTTTGGCCCTCCCCATGCTTTGGTTAGTTGGGTAACATGAGTCTTAGTATTATTTGAATAATAAATGGGGTCTAGTAGAACCTCTCCTCTAGCAATAGACATTTAACCCCATGTCTTAGTTTACGTTGTCTAACTACCAATCTAGGGATCACTGCATTCTCAAATGGCTTGACCGATTTATGATATCTGAACAAAATATTTTTTCCTTTTCCAACATTGATGGTTACCCTATCAATGTCCCCTCAAGTATTATTTTTTTAGACCACTTCCCTATTTCTTGTAAGGTGGAATGAACCTTAGGGTAGTGCAATGTGCCATGTAATCAACTTATTCTCAATACTTATATGTTGAGTCACACTAGAATAATTTGACTCATTTAGTGGATCTGGAACCTTGCCCTATAGCCCCTTTATGCTTTTAGCTAGATTGAGTGGTGGAATAAATCCATTCTATGCACCGCCTCCTTCTTCTACCACCATGGCAAACATGTCACGTAGATTCAAAAGTGCTTAGAGGAGCCACACTAAATGAGTTCAAATATATCTCTGACTCCCTCAAGATTGATCCTTTCAATTTGAAATTACAGTAGCTTGGAGTGTCTCTCAAACACCACCTCAATGTGGTAGACAGCCATGAGGCTAGAGGTGCCCAGCTACATGCTTGATTATACTAGCAAAAAATTGGTGACAAAGCCTCCAAGAAGTTACTTAAAGCATTTAAATCTAAGAAATCCCATGGAAAAAAAAATCCATTCAAGTGGCTCAATCCTAGCTTACTATAATGAAATTACTTCAAGAATTAAGTATAACAGCAGAATTATATCCAAATATGACTGAAATATATCCAAATATATGATAATAGATAAGCCACTTTGAGGGGCCAACCTCCACAAGCTTCAATAAGATCACAATTCACAATATGATGATAAATGATTACCCACTACCTCCTATATATAGTCTAACTAGGCCATGGTTACTCCATAGGTTGACCTATTAATCTAAAGAAAGCATAGATAAATGTAATATAATGTCAAAGAGGGATAAGTAAGCCACAAGTCGGCTAATACTATCCTCATACATGTGATAGGTTAGGGGCATAGCATGCCCTTCCCCTTCAAACCAATGTTGTCCTCAACATTGAACAACTCTGGATGTTGTTGCAGAAATTCTTCACCTTCCCAAGTTACATCTTCACTACTTTGGTTTTTCCACTTGATCAAATATTCCTTAATCTCTCTAGTTCTCAACCTCTTAGTGCGTGTTTGGAGGATCTTCTCTGGTTCCAAAATGACTCGTCCTTCATCTAGTTCTGGGAGATCTGTTTGGGTGGAAACTTTCTATCCAATGACCTTCTTCAAACAAGAAATATGAAATACTAGGTGTATGTGAGATGAATGAGGTAACTCGAGCTTGTAAGCCACACTTCCAATTTTTTGTAGAACTTGATAAGGTCCATAATACTTTGGAGCAATTTTGTTGTCCTTTTTCTGTTGCTTCAAGGACATCTGCTTGTAAGGTTGAAAATGAAAAGATACCCAGTCACCCACCTCAAAATTTCACTCACTCCGGTGTTGATCTGCTTGTTGCTTCATCCTATTTTGTGCCAAGGCCAAATTCTCTCTCAAACTAGCCAAAACCTCTTGTTGATGTTGAATTTGCTCTTCCACATCTCGAACCTTGGTGTGCACCTTTAATGAAGAAGTGATGGAAGGAGGATGGTAACCATATAGTGCTAGAAATGGAGACATTTTAGAAGAGGTATGGAAATATGTGTTATACCACCATTCTGCAAGTGGTAGCCATTTAACCCAATGTTCTTGTTTATCTGATACAAAACAACGGAGATACCCCTCTAAACATTTGTTAACCACTTCCGTTTGTCCATTAGATTGGGGGTGGTAAGATGAGCTATGGGCTAGCTGAGTACCCAAACAAGAAAATATTTCAGTCCAAAAATTACTAGTGAAAATAGGATCATGATCACTTACAATTATTTTTTGGGTTCCATGTAATTTGAGAACTTCTTCCATAAAAATAGCCGCGACTATACTTGCTGAAAATGGGTGTGAGATAGCACAAAAATGGGAATATTTTGTAAGCCTATCCACAATGACCAAAATAACATTCTTACCTTCAGAACAAGGCAGCCCAGTGATGAAATCCATGGAAACCTCCTCCCACCTTTGACTAGGAATTGCTAATGGTTGTAACAAACCTAGGGTCTTAACTGTTTCACCTTTATTCTATTGGCATATCAAGCATTCTTCCACAAACTTTTGTACATCTCCCTTGAGTCCTTCCCAAAATAATTTTTTCTTAATTCTATGATAAGTTTTCAAGAACCCTGAGTGTCCCCCAAGTGGAGATGCATGCAACTCTGCAAGAATCTTATGCCTAAGCTCTGAATTTTTGCACAAGTATAACCTACCCTTATACCATAGGACATTACCTTTCCATTAAAATTTGTCAGAGGATAAATTACCTTGTTGGAGATTCTGAATCAAAACCTATGTATCCTTGTCTTGCTCCCATTCTAACCTAGCTTCATCCACCAAATCTGCTTGCAATATGGACATTGCACAAAGTAATGCTTCTGTGGATGCATCCCGTCTGGATAGTGCATCTGCTACTACATTATCTTTACCCTTCTTGTAGATGATTTCAAAATCATAACCCAAAATTTTGGTTACCCATTTTTGTTGTTCCTCAGATGATAATCTTTGCTCCAAAAAGTATTTGAGACTATCATGATCTGTTTTCACCTTAAAGTGTCTACCCATTAGATAAGGCCTCCATTGTTTAACTGCATGAAGAATAGCCATCATTTCTTTCTCATAGATAGGTTTTTGTAGATTCTTACCTTTGAATTGATGACTTTCAAATGTAATGGGTCTTCCTTCCTACATTAGTACTGCCCCCAATCCAGACCCAGAAGCATCACATTCAATAGTGAATGTTTTTGAGAAGTCTGGAGTAGCCAAAACTAGAGTGGTGCACATAGCTACTTTTATTTTATCAAATGCTTTGGTGGCATCATCATTCTAATGGAAAGCATCCTTCTTTAGCAATGCAATGAGTGGAGTTGCTATCCTGCCATAACCTTTCACAAATCTTCTATAGTAACCTGTTAGTCCAAGAAACCCTCAAAGGTTTTTGAGAGTTTTTGACATGGGCCATTCCATTATCGCTTTGATCTTTTGGGGATCAACTTTGACCCCTTCATGGGAAACAATGTGATCGAGGTACTCTACCTCCTGTACTCCAAAATCACATTTAGATGGCTTCGCATAAAGTTGGTGCTTCTCCAAAACTATCAACACCTGTTTCACATGTTGTAGATGTGCTTCCCATGTCTGACTATAAATCAATATGTCATCAAAGAAAACTAGCACAAACTTCCTTAAAAAAGGCCTAAAAATAGTGTTCATCAAGCTCTGAAAAGTAGATGGTGCATTTGTAAGACCAAAGGGCATTACCAAAAACTCATAATGGTCCTCATGTGTTCTAAAAGCAGTTTTATGAACATCTTCATCTTTGATTCTAATTTGATGGTACCTTGAGTGAAGATCCAATTTTGTGAAATAATTATCACCATGTAACTCATCAAGTAAATCATCAATTACTGGAATAGGAAACTTATCTTTGATGGTGTACTTGTTGAGTTCCCTATAATCTGGGCACATCCTCCATGTGTCATCCTTCTTCCTCACCATGACCACTGGTGATGAATATGCACTTTGGCTATGCTTGATGATCCCTGCCTCCAGCATCTCATGGACCATCTTTTCAATTTCACTCTTTTGTGCATATGGATATCTATATGGTCTGATATTTGGTGGTTGACTACCTGGAATTAGTTGAATGGCATGATCATGTTATCTTTTTGGTGGTAGTCCTTTTGGCATGGCCCCAAAAATAGATGAGTGGTCTTCAAGAATTATTTGTAGATCAGGATGTGTAGATACCTGTGTGGGTTGAACTTCTATGGAGCATAATCATGAAATAATTCCCTCTACCCCCTTTTTTAGCATCTTGGTCATCTGATGTGAACTAACCAATTGTGGAGATTTTGCATGTAATCCATGTAGTTCAATTTTCTTACCTTCAGAATGAAAGCGCATGAATAATTCTTGGAAGTTAATCTCAATGGTACCTAAGGTTGTGAGCCATTGGACTCCCAAAACAATGTCTATGTTACCCATGGGAATAGAAAACATAGGAGAGTCGAGATTGTATCCACCCATAGTAAGCTTAATACTATGGCATTTGCCTAAACAATTAATTGTGCCACCATCTGCAATCATGACCTAAAATTCTAGTGCTGGGTAGATGAAACAATTCAATCGAGTGGCCAACTTATGGTTTATAAAGTTATGTGTGCTCCCTAAATCAATCAACACTGTCACCTTCTGTTTCTTGAGGAAACCCACCACCTTCAGAGTTTGTGGAGTGCTAATACCTGCAAGTGCATGACAAGAGATTGTAGGTTGGGAATCTTCAGGTATCTCCTCTATAGCTTCCTCATCATCATTGGAGGCATCATCTACTTCTTCATCTTCATTTGGTCCCTCAATGTATAATAACTTCTTCTCGGCACATCTATGTCCTTTACTTCACTTGATATCACAACCAAAACATAATCCTTTTGCACGCTTCTCTTCAATTTGCTGAGGGGTCAATCTAGTAGGTGGAGGAAATGTTGGTGACGATATGTATGATCTTTGAAGTGAGTGAATGGCTGCTTCTTTTTGGCTATGAATTTTTCCTCAGCTCTACGTGCTAGGATAATAGATTCAAAAATTTTAAGTGGATTAAACATGCGTACCTCATGTTGAATGTGGTCTTGAGTCCACCCAAAAATAGGTCATTCAAGTTTGCTTCAGAAATTATCTCCACACGTAAGGATAGGTTCTGAAAATGATGAATATAATCCTTGACGAAGCTAGTTTGTCATAATTTTCCCAGTTGGCTGAAGTAATTATCTATCACACTATTGCCATAGTGTAATTGTAGTTCCTCTGTAAAAACTGACCAGGTGACATTAATAGTCCTCTTTTTCTTTTGAGCACACAACCATCGATACCAAAAGAATTGATCAGGTTCAAGATACAAGGATGCCATGGTAACCTTCTATCCACTTGGAATTTGATGTAGGTCAAAAAAACTCTCCATTTGGTTGAGCCAATTGAGTGGATCTTTTCCATCAAATTTGCGCATATCCACCTTTGGTAATAGGTTCCTCTGTGGCCATGGAGTTGGATTTGAAGTAGACTAGTTAGGAGAACCACCCTGGTGGGTTTGTGAAATAGAGTTATCTTGATGATTTGACTGATTAATTTTCAAATCCTTCATGATATCTCCCAAACTATCTTGTATGGATTGCATATTAGATTGTATGTCTTGCACCTCACTCTGAATGCCTTGCATACTATAGTCAAGTTGGCTCACTTTGTGATCTATGTCAGAAAACCCTGGTACAAAGGGTATATTACATTCCCCTTTTGACTCCATCTCATCCTTGTTAGGATTTTTACCTGGAGTTTCAGCACCCTTTCCTCGGCCCCGAGTTTGTGGACCTGCCATAAAAGGGTTTTACGATGTCGACCCTTATTGACACTTTTGACCCAACTTTGACCAAGAAATTTTGGAATTATTTCGGCCTCAAATAAAAATATACAAAGAACAAACCATATCCAAATTTTTCTAATCTTTCCAAAAATGTAAACAACTCAGAAAAATTCTTTGAATTGCGGACTATAGAGCAATTTTATGAAAAACCATAAAATAGTGATAACTTTTTAAAAACATATCCAAATGAGCTGAAATTTTAATGGAAGCTTAGTTTGATTATTTTTCACCTATATTAAAAAAAATTCAGAGAAATTCGTAACCGTTTTTTATATATTGCAAAATTTAAAAATTTAGTGTTTCACCCACAAGATTCCCCAAATTGTAGCTCTGATACCACTTGTAATGAAATTACTTCAAGAATTAAGTATAACAGTAAAATTATATCCAAATATGACTGAAATATATCCAAATATATGATAATAGATAAGCCACTTCGAGGGGCCAACCTCCACAAGCTTCAATAAGAGCAGAATTCACAATATGATGATAAATGATTACCCAC
This sequence comes from Torreya grandis, assembly GCA_037957365.1. NCBI lineage: Eukaryota > Viridiplantae > Streptophyta > Pinopsida > Cupressales > Taxaceae > Torreya > Torreya grandis. The sequence continues at coordinate 1,205,593 of JARHVA010004977.1, forward strand.
TACCTCCTATATATAGTCTAACTAGGCCATGGTTACTCCATAGGCCGACCTACTAATCTAAATAAAGTATAGATAAATGTAATATAATTTCAAAGAGGGATAAGTAAGCCACAAGTTGGCTAATACTATCCTCATACATGTGATAGGTTAGGGGCGTAGCACTTACCTCTCAGTTTGATATCTCCTCAGTAATCCTTGATCATTATACATTGGTTTTCTAAACTTAGCCTTTCATAGTTGAGCAATCTTGGGCACTTCAAAAATGCCTCAATGTGGTGCCTCGTAAGCTCAAGTTAGCTAACTAATGGATTTTTTATGCTCCACTCACCTTACAGGAGCTCATAAAGGCTTTGAGCTACATGAACAATGATAAATCCCCTAGCCTTGATGGATTTTAATGCAAATTTTATAAATCCACCCGGGAGTTTACCATACCTGATTTGTTACAAGTCTACAAGAATCCTTACATAATTAGTCTCTTGGACCCATGATCAATCAAGGTAATATCAAATTCATTTGCAAAGATAGAGATCCTAAAATACTTACCAATTGGAGGCCAATAACCTTGATCAATGTTTCTTACAATATTCTTGACAAATCCCTCACCAACCACATCTGACTCATCCTACCTACCATTATTAGACGAGAGTAAACAAGATTCATTAGAGGGTGTCATATTTTGTATAATATTATTGCAGTCTGGGAAGTCATAACTTGGGCTTGTTACTCTCTTCAGAGAAATATTTTTATTAAATTGGAATTTGAAAAATCCTATGACAAGATCGAGTGGAAATTTATTCTTTCCATGCTCAAGGCTCTCATTTTTGTCCCCTACTTCATCTATGTAGTGTATACTTTTCTTCATGATGCCTCAACCTGCCTCACTATCAATGGGCATAAAATCAAGGGGATTAAGTTCTATATTTCTATTCATCAAGGTTATCCCCTTGTTCTAGTGCTTTATGTGACATCTGATGAAGCCATGGGTTACTTCATTTCTTTCAGAGCTTCTAAAGGGCTTGTACGTGGCATTATCTTACATGATCGCACCTTCTAGTTCATCAACAGACACTTTATAGATGACACCTTCCTCACACTCAAAGAAAAAATGACCTCTTTTTATGAAGTTATCCAATGCCTTGACATTTTCTATCTGGCTTGTAGCTACAACCTTCAATGAAGGAAAACCTAGTGTTTTCATCAAATTATGCTGCCTATGCCTCACTAGCTTCACAAATATAGTCGGTAATAGATTGTTTGTGAAGAACATTTCAAGTTCTTGGTCATCCCTTTTGCTTCTAAAAATTTTTTGTTTGAGATTTGGTAGTATGCCATCAATGGGATTAAAAGGAATATTGCATATTGGATCACCAAGCCCCTATCTCTAACAAACAAGTTTTAGATTTGCACCAAGATCATGTTTGGTACACATGTTTACTATTCCTCCTATTGGGATCCCTCTAAAGCCTCTTATGATACTCTGGCCAAGATATTTAGATATTTCCTTTGGACCAATTCTAATTGGGCTCAAGGTTTTCATCGAATAGCATGGGACATTTGTTATTTCCCTCATGATAAATGTGGCATGGGCATCATTAACACCTATCGATAAAGTATGGTCCTATGTGAAAAGTGGGTTATTTGATCTATTGAGGTCAATTAATCTTAGAAAATTATTATAAGACACTATATCTCTTCAAGGTCTCCCTATGGTAAAACTAGTTGGCAAAATATTGGCTTCCAATCCTTCCTCATCACTACTATTCTTGTCAAGGTTTATGTCTCCTTTATGTTCAAAATTATATGAAACACTTTTGAAGAAATCAAACCCTAATTGAAGTGGTCAGGGGATGGTTTTTTCATAGGGTTATATTTTAATGACCATAGCTTATGGTGGTACCCTATTTTTATTACATTTGGTTGAATTACCATGTATTAAAGTTATGTGACATTCTAAAAAGGCTCTATATGCAATTGGAAATGCATCATGTCCATAAATCAATCCTATATCAAATAGGATAAAGAAAACCTAAAATTTTGATTGGGGAGAATACAATTATTAAATGGTAACATGAACAATGTGAGGATCTGCTAGACTCGATTAGGGGATCACTTGTCACAACACACCATGTGAGATAGGGTTCCAAATCCTATAGTCTAACACAATCACATAATAACCCTAAAAGATTCCTATGATTTAATATTTCACTAATCTAATAATAAAAGAAGAAAGTTTAATCTAGTGCACACCAAAGCTTGTGGCACAAAGTGGGGGTTACAAACAAAACAAATAAATAACTAAATTAAACATGTATAGAAGACATATACTCATGTTAATGTATACATAATCCTAATACATGGAAGAGAAGATTATAAATTCTCTATCTATCTAATTTTACAAAGGAAGAATAAAGTTAAGAATAATTACCTTTGAAGATGAACCCGCCAAGCCTCAATCTCCCCTTTGGCCAAGGTGTTTTGTAAGATATTATCGTGGTATGTAAGGACAACTAAGATAAATCAGATCTAGGCTATATAACCTATCCAAGCATCTAAAAGACTTATCCACAAGATGAGATTAGATCTCTAAATAAAATATTGAACCCTAAAGCTTTATTCTCCAAATAGAATGGTTAATATGTTTGTTCATACTTCTTCGCTTAATTCTTCTCTCTTATGAAATGGTGGTAAATGACCTTGTATATATAATATTAACTTACCCTAAAAAAATTTAGGAACATCGGCTATGTTAGGTTGACCCAATTGACCTAGCACATTTTTGGGACTAACTCTCTAGGTCTATGTTAGGTTGGCTGAGAGGCCAACAAACCAAAAGAGAGAGAAAAGTCCCTAAACTGTACTAGGTTAACTTGGTCGATCAACAACAATCGACAGGTCAAAAGGATGCTAAGGCAATAAATTAAGGATAAAACATAAAAAATGATAGGAATAGGTAGAACTAAGAATAATAATCTTGGGTTCATTGGTTTCAAGAGGCTAGAGTGTGGATGGCAAGTGGAAAAAGGAACAACAATCTTATGAAGCACTAATGGTCTACCCACCCATTTCTTGGTGTACCCCTTAAGGCATGCACTCAGAGAGATTAAGACTCGATCGGTTCTTGTAAGATACAAAGTTTTACTAGTCAATAAAAGTTAAAAATATTATGTGTATACATATGCCCCAACCAAAGCTCATCACATGTCACGTAAGTGCAACATAAGATGGTGCTTCGAAAGAAAACATGATAACACACAATGTTAATGCTAAGTATGGTTCAGTAAGCATAAAATAAGATAAATGAAATAACTATATTTAAAAACACATACCTTTAACTTACCTTAGTGCCATAGATAAATAAGTAGATTATCAAAAATGAAGGTGTCCAATGTAAAGTAAACTAGCTGAACCTATAGAAATTAGTGCAAAAAATAGCCAAAAATATAAATTTGTATAAGATAGACATATTATAGTTTAAACTAATCTCTATGTCATCATGATTCTAATGCATTTTATGGTTTTTAAAATAGATGAGTAGAAACAAAGATAAAGGCAAAACAAGAAATTTGCCTGAAAATAAATAAAAGAATGAGTTACTTAAAAGTGTTGTTAAATAGGGAAAAAGAGAAGTCATTTGGAATTTTGAGTTGTGAAAAAGAGAAAAGAGAGATCTAAGACCAAACAAGGCTAGGATGGAGAGGAAATGACATGCTATACGTCGAGGACACCCAGAGGTGGCAGTAGGTGCACTATAGGTATGCAACTATGGATCTCAAACTAGTTTTTGAAATTTGTATTGAATTAAGTGAATTTTTTATAAAATTTGATTTTAAGAATTTATATATGTCAAAATTGAGAAAATTTAGATTCTAAGGGTAGCAAATAAGAAGACAAGAAATGGGTTTGAAGATTTTAGGAAGAAAGTAAGTGAAATACACATTTTAGGTAAATGTATTAGGTTAGCATGTAGAATGCACTAGGTTGACCTAGTAGGTTGAAATAGGGAAGAATCCATATGGTCAACCCAGTAGGTATGGGTTGACCTAATGTAATATATACGCTAAAAAGATAGAATGGAGTGAGTAACTAGTCTATAAGGGCTAGAATGAAAACTCAGAACCAAAGAGGGGAAAATAAGAGGGTTAACTTGGAATTTGAAGTCATCTATGATGAAAATAGGGAAATTTTGGTTAAACTAGGTTCACCAAAGAACCAAAATAAGTATGGAAAGGCATGCAGAACTAGAATGGCTTGAAATGACCAAAGGAGGGAAAGAGGGACCAAACAAGCTATAAATATGATAAAATGAATAAGGTAATATAAATTAGGTTTGATTTTAATTTAAAATTGTAAAAATGATGTATAAATAATGTATTGTGATTATACATGACATGGAAAAACTAATACATCCTTTATTATTTCTTGGTTGTACAGATGACCGATATTATGGAGGTTGGTGGACATGTCTTGGTTTCAATATTTGTTAGATAGATTGATAGATGAAGATTGAGATAGACTGGTAGTAATAGGTCTAGGAGGTACATCTGATATGTATAAGATCCTCCTCTGTGTTGACCTATTATTCATGTTCCTAGAATGTTAGGAATGATTGACTAACACCTTTAGATGGGAGGCAGATGGGGATGTGATAGAGGTGGGTGTCACACTAGAGGATGTCTATGCCATCCTTGGGCTACCCATAATAAGAGCATTGATGACCATAGGGATATTAGATAGCTTAGAGGAGAGGATATCCTTATCTATATGGGATATAGGCTCAGAGATGATATTGAAAGGATGGAGAGTCAGTATATATGATGTGTATATATCATAGATTTTAGACCTTTGAAAGGTAGTGATAGGCCTTGTGACATAGCAAGTGCTCTATCACAAGTTGGATGGCAAGGTACCACTATTCATGGTAGCCTTAATAAGGATGATGATAGAGGAGGGAGTATTATATGATATAAGTTATGTCATTGGGTCTAGCTCATTCATGATCTATTTGAGATATTGGTCAGAGGGCAAAAGACTATGGGTCTAATCATACTACTGATAGCACAGATATATGAGAGATTCCCCATGTATCGATTGGTTGGGTTGTTCCATGTAGTTGATGATGGGTTACCTTGAGTGTAGAAGTGGAGGGAGGACCAAGTAGCATGATCCATGCCCCATGTGCTAGTGTTACATTCAGTGAAAAGTAAAGACATCACATAGAAATTATATGGGCACATAGAAACTACATGGGCAAGCTAGCACACATTTGCACCAGTATTAGAGAGGAAAGATGTGATTGAACACTATACATGGTGGAGAGATCCACATCCACTAGAATAAGTCCCAAGGTAGATGTGCTTACCTTATCTGGTGACATTGATACTGATGCCCAACTAGTAGGCTTAGCATGTGAAGGAGCCACGAGGGAAGAGGGGACTCAGACCACTGATAGTGAGGCTAACACTAAGGCCATGTTGAGAGTGACCATGGACTGGTTGAGCACAATGAGTGGTAGAGGAGGAGGTAGAGGAGGTAAAGATACCATATGTACCACTACTAGCCTTGCAATGAGATGAATAGCGGCCATCGAGGACATGGTGGTGATAAAGATAAGAGAGAGTGGAGACTATAGACATCCCAAATGATCTTATAGATGAGATAAAGGAGATGATGGATAGATCATTTAGATAGAGGCTAAGATGGACATGAGCCATGACAACCAAGTTTAAGATGAGGAGGTGACCTATCGAAGAGGTACTAGGAGGTCACGTAGATGGGGAGACTATGTTAGGTGATCATGTAGATGATGATATCATAGGAGCTAAGACATAGATAGGTATAAATATGGTTGAATTATTTCTTAAGTTTTTGATTTATTAGTAAAGAGATATAGATAGATATTATGAGATATGAGAGTGATATAATATCCATTTGGTGTGATTTTTCAAGTGTACTTGAGGATGAGGAGTGGAGATGGGGGTCTGTAGTGAGGGGATTACTCCATGACATCCTAGATGAGACTCTACAGCCATACCACCCCATGACACTAGAGGATCCAAGTGTACCATTTAATCTAGCTCAGGTTAGTTGGTTTAAATTACCTAGTGAGGAAGTGAGGTAGATATAGGTGCAGAGAGAGGGTGAAGCCACCAATAGAAATGGGTGTAGGTGAGAGATAGGCCTGGAAAGCCTTGGTATATGAGAGAGATACACATATAAAGATAATGACATAGATAATGTAGGCATATGCAGTGATGCAGACTCAGTTGACACAAGCGCATACAGTGACCCAAGCTGAGTTGGTGTAGGCACAGGTGTAGATAGCATGCCTATAGGGATAAGTAGAGTAATTGAGATCTCAGACGACCTTGTTACAGTGTACTCTTCATAAGGGTGAGATAGAGGCCTCAATAGGCATTATAACTAGGCCACGAGATAGACAGGATGGAGCCCAGTGCTAGGACTGAGGCGTTGTATATGGTTTTATATGTTGTATCAAACTCATGGTGTATTGTGTGTGTGTGTGTTTGTTTTTGTGTGTGTGTGTGTGTGGTGTATCATTTTGGCTTATTGGTGTTATTTGTGTATGTTGTCTTTATGTTAGTTGTGTTTGTGGATATTTTTGGATATATTTCTTTCTAGCACATATATTTTAGCTTTGTTGTAAATGCTAACAGAAATATATGTGGTGTGGTTTCTTTTCTAGCATTATGGAGTGCACATGCATGGTTAAAAAGAAACAGATGAAAAAGGACTTGGAAAAATATAATCAATCAAAAATGCACTACACACTAGTTCAAGTTGGGAAATGTGTAATAACAAGAAATGACTAAGTATAAAAATCCAATAAAAAGGCAAACAAGATGGTAAAAGGGGATTTGTTTTTAAACCAATGTAAAATATTTTTGCACCAAATTAAAACAAGTAAAATCATACTAAATATCACATTGGGAAGTATGACAAATAATGTAATAAAATGGAAGGTATGTAAAAGGGCACAAATGGTAATAAAAACAAATCAAAATTAAGTCAATCAATTATACTATTTTATGATGGGAAGTACAAAATAAAAACAAAATTTTCAAAAAAATTATCTTAAATTTATCATATTAATTCAATCTGGGAAGTATGAGAAATTCAAGAAATGGTTGTAATCTCACTGCACTTGGAAAATAAGAAAATAAAAGGCAAAAAAAATGAAGTAAGCATAAAACATACTAAATATCAAGATGGGAAACATGTGAATGATGTGTAACCTCATTATCTATTGAATCTTATCTCATATTTGACACATGTAATTTTGGATGGTGACTTGTATAATAGAAAAATTTGTGAGGAGGGTTGGGTCCTATCCATGGTCTTACACTACAACTCACAAAATAAAAACCCAAGAGGTACCAAATCAAGATTGGTAATTATAAGGATAAGGAAAGGTAAATCAAGGATGTGGGTAATAGGATGGAAAAGACTTTAATTTATGAGGGATGTCAGGTCCTATCTATGGTCTTACAGAGCAATTCACAAATGAAATCCTATGGGGAGTGATCAGTAAGCAAAACAATATTTCCCAATAGTAAATTGAAGTAAAAAGAATGAAAATGAGAGTGTAAGAAGTAAGATTAGGCATCTTATGAGAATACCTTAGGAGGCAAGAGGCATACTAAGGACATGAAAAAACACTAAGTAACTAGTGGTCGTCTATGTACAAAGGAAACCTGCTTGTTATAGACATAAAGCTTTGTAGGCAAATAAGTGTGCTACTAAGATCAAATCATGATGGTAGATTGGTACATTGAAAAGTGAAATTGACCTACCCTTCCACAATGTGTTCCCTGCTCTTTCAGACCCCTTACAGAGCTGTCGATCTACTACAAAGATTAGGTACTTGTGTGAGAAAGTCACTAAAAGAGATTGTTTTTTATTCTCCTCTTGTAATCTACTAGCCTACTACACCCGAAAGGAACTCGGCTCTACTATGAGGCCAAATGTGGAGTTTGAGCTTCGACTAGAAGAAGGAGATGTGCTTTGAATAATGTCTTTTAGTGTGATTAGACTTTTAAGAATATTCAATATTTTTGCCTTTTGATATCATTTCCTTTTATTTAAATGATTTAAATTTTAACTTTCTTTTAAAGGATTTTTTAAAGATTCCTCATCCATATGGATTTGGAATGACCAATCATGAGAGAGATAGTGATACACATGAATTATTTTCAGGCTAAGGCTTAAGAAAGCTAAGTAACCCAAGATAGAATACTGAATAGAACACTTAGGCTTGGCAATGAACTGAGCATGTGATCTCAAGTCTCAACCATGTATATGATTAGTTTGAGGAAAAAATAAGAAGGGAAAAAGGAGATCCAAAGGAGGACTAGTGAAAGGAAATAATAATGAGAAAGAGTTCTTATGAACTAATCACATGGTAATAGGAGATAGTAATCAAAGGGAAGAGGGTAAATATAACCAAGTCACCATGACAACTATCTAGGAAAAATAAAGAGAAAGTCAACAATCATGAAGATAAAAGGGAAGAGTTTTGAGAAAAACTCTAAAGGAAAAGAAAGCAATGATAATAAAAAGACAAGTAGTGATAAGGAAAAGACAATTATATGTGAAATGTAAAATGATAACATGAGCTAACTATAGTACAAAAAGAAGGAGAAACATGATATAAGATAAGAAATAATTTGACACAGTCTTAAATGATATAATCAATAGAAATAAGATTGGATCACATGTCCAATCCAAATATAAATGAGAAAGAACCATACACATGTTCATAAATACTAGTATTTATGTCCACACACATTATCCAATACATCAAATAAGTCTCTACGAAGTTGTAATCAAATTGATACTAAGGTCTCATCAATTTTTAGTGAATATTGGGAAAATACTTCTTTTTTATCTCCTCAATTGAAAAAGTAGGAATGATTAAAGTATCATGTTGAGGAGGAAATTTAGGCAAAGGCTAGTCAGGATAATGTGTTGAAATAGGATCTATAGGAGAAGAATGAATCGTAGGTGGTGAAGGACTCACGAGTAGAGGAGGGTCCATAGGTGAGGGAATGTCACAGGTGAAGGAATCATAGGTGGAGGCATATAAGGTGTTGAAGGGACCATAGGAGGTGATAGAACCACTAGAGGTAGAGCCATGGGAGAAGGAGGATCCTTCTTACTAGAATGACTTATGGGAGGAATGGTAGAAGGTCCAATAATGGCTATAAGATTATCTCTAATATGTTGTTGAATAATGTGGCAATGATCAATGTGATATGTGCCACATAGGTGCCATAGACAGTTTACCTCACCATACTTAGGTAAATATTCAAGAAATACCTTTGGATGAGGTATAGCTTTATCAGATGATGGGGAATAAGGATTTAAGGTGTCAAGATATTATCATAACTTACGATAATGGGCAAAAGAGTGATTATTTATGTTATGGAAGCAATAGATACGATTATGAGTGGTTTTAAGATCACTCATGGAAGGAGTTGAAATAGGAGTAGAAGTAGCTGAAGAGGACTCATCAACCCATTTGGTGGGCAAAGGAGCCATCTTAGGCAACAAAAGCAAACCATCATCAAGGGAGGGTGATTATTGGGAAGGAGTGGAACTAGGCTCAATAGGAGGAGCATTAGGAGGAGAAGTAAGAAGAGGCTCAGAAATAGTATGAGAGGAAATATGTTTAACTAGAGTGAAAAAAGGAATAGGCTTAACTATAACTAGCCTTACTGAAGGAGGAGCGAGATTTGTAGAATGTCTAAGGATAATTTCCCTAGGTGTGGTAAAGTGATAAGGTCCAATCATAGCATGATCCAAGAGAATGGTCCTAATTAGATCCTCAAAAATTGGAGGTATCGATGCCATCTCTACCCTACGATAATGAGGAAAATTACAAGAATCAGGAACTATAAATAAAAGAGAACAATGAGATGCATGAAAAGACTCAAGTAAAGAAGAGCAGTAATAAACAATCTCAGGATCAAGGGCCTGGACAAGGCCACCTAAAATAAGATCATCTAAAAAATAGCCATCATCATAATCTAAAGTATGAAGATCGATGACATAGGTCGGGATGACCTTGTCATCAGAGGAAGTTTGGTGAATGGATTACCTAGTCTTGGTTAAGACTATGGGAATGTCATCACAAGGAGGCTTGTGATAACAAGGCTACAAAGAAGCAGGAAGCTATGAGATGATATGAGGTGAGAGGTCAGAAGTTTTGATCTTTAAGTTAATCTCATCAGGCTCATCATCATCAAAGTCTAAAAGGTTGGGAGGAATGTTACCAATGAGCTCAATATGCCCATTATAACCTCTAGTTGAGTTGATAGGGAAGTTGAAATGCTATAACTCATGGAATGGAACACTAGGCAAAGGTTCAAGAGTAAAAATATTGAAGACACCACGATCTTGGAATAGTTCAAAATTCTAAGGGTTAGTGTCTCTTTGAATCCTATAAATGGCTCCATTATGAAGAAATTTAATGCATTAGTAAGTGAAAGATGTGATGGCTTACATACGATGAGTCTATGGCCTACCAAGCAAGATGTTATGTGAAAGGGTAAATTTGAAGATCATCACCTTCACATGAACGGTGATAGGTGGGATAGTAATTGGAATCCACACACACCCTAAGGGAGGAATTTTTCTTCTATCATATCCTTGGCATGTGTTGTGTGTAGATTTGAGATTACATTCATAATACCCTCTTAAGAGTCTTAATGAAATCAAGGGAATAAACATAGGTGCCAAAACTCTCATCGATCAAGGCTCACATAACTTGAATATCACCTATTTGGATGCTAATGAATAATGGAGGATCATCTGCATGAAGTAGAATCTCATTCAAAATCATAGATGCAATAAGAAATCATAAAGAAAGAGAAGTGTTTATAGTTTCATTAATGTTAATAGACATCTATTCACATTATTATAAGATACTATCCTCAGATCTAGATAAATTAGCCTCCCAACCTACTAGAGGAGGGTGACGGATATTCATCTCAAATAAGAGTTACATGAGGCAGTTTTTATGATGTGGGGATGTCCTCATGAGTTCAAGAAAAGGTATTTGGGATGGAAGATTAGTAAGTTCCGTAATGGGATCCCACTCATCATAACCCATAAATATATTGTTAGATATAGGTTTGTAATGATTAATTAGGTGTTCAAAAGGTGGATCTAAAGAGCATTAAAATTTATGTTGATAAGAATGAGAAGGTTGTAAATTATTTGGTGATGAAGAAGTAGTTGTTTTAGATTGATCTTGAAATTCAAAAGAAGAAGTGTTAGTAGAAATTGGATTATTATTGGTATTGGAAGATGATGGGAGAGAACTAGAAATAGTATGAGATGTGTCATGTAAGGGATAATCATAAATTAGATCATCAAAATAAATAATATCTTCTTGCCCCAACTCATTTAAATGAGTTGGAGAAGATTCTTAGATAAAATAGAATCTCTTATGGGAAGGAGTGTAGATAGGTTGTGAATCAATGAAAGCCACCACTCTTCACATATTGGTCATGCTAACCACATTATCTTCATAATTTGTTTCAACAAGACTTTCTATGTTATTGGTGGAACAAGTGGGCTTATCTTGGTTTTCTTGGATTGGTTGATGATTAGGCAAGGGGTCTTTATAGATAGCTAAATGAGCATTTTCTTGATTTAAGGCTTGATTTTAACCATGTGATTAATAGTCTTTGAAAGCAATCTCATAGGATTTTTGACACTTATGAATAATAGAATCATGATCAAAATTTGGGCCAAGAATAAATTCCATGGCTAAATTATAGAATTGTCTACAAGTCTCGTGAGAGTGACCCTAGCTAGCAGGAAACCAACAAAACTTATTATGATCATACCATGATTTCATAGGTCGAGTAGGCTCAAGCTCTCGAGCGAGAGGCCTAGGTATACATTTAACCAATTTAGATGAGGATAAAATCTTATGGATATTAATGTTATTTATTTTAAAATGAGGATTAGTGTATTGTTGAGAAGGAGCTAGTTCAGAAGAAGGGGTAAGAATGACAGCTTGACAATTTTGAATTGTGTCATATGAATTAGTAACACCATCATTTGTAATATTACAGTTTTTGTTCTTAACTAATAGGTGAGGGCCCACAGAAGGTTGGGGTGGCTCGAATTGATGAATGAGGAAATCTTGTCTTTTGGCTTGATTGATAGCTTCCTCCAAGGTACGTGGAGAAAGGGTACAGACTCAATATTATAATTTAGGAAATAAAGCATTTGTAAAGAGGTGAAAGAGATTATCATCCACCATGTTATGTTCAAATTTATTTGACAAAGTCTTCCATCGCTTAACAAAGGCTTGGGTAGTTTCATTTTTATTTTGTTTGCAATTGATGAAATAGGCCAAAGTGTTCTCTAGAAGATCACTAGTTTGAAATTCTTGAACTAAAGCATTTACTAAGTCCTCCAAACTAGTGATAGAATGTGTTCTAAGTTGATTATACCAATCCAAGGCATCACCTATGAGGGTTTTGGCTAAGATTTTGGTAGTGGCAAAGGTATTTAACTTGACCCAATCCTTGTAAATATTTCCAAATGTCTTGAGGTGAAGGGTAGGATCAGTTGATCCATTTTAAGAAATTGTAGGTGTTATACCTCCAATGTCAATGTTAGCAATTTAGATGGTAAGAGGTTCATTCTGTAAATGTTTGATGACTTTTTTCACCAATGGAGGTTGAGGAATGAGATTACCTTGAGAATATCAAAGGGGAGAAGGAGGAACACTTTGGTTATGTGTGCCCCAAGTCATTGGTTGAGGATTGGATTGAAGATTAAGAAGGTGGTTTTGCATTCTCATAATTTGATTCATATTATGAGCTTGAAATGTGTTCATTTTATTGATAGTTTGTAACAATAGTTGATGAGTTTGATTAGTGTTTTTAGAAGTAGTATTGGTGTTTGTGTTGGTGTTAGTGTTAGTGGCTTGGGTACCACTATTAGTGTTGATATGATCATGATAAGAGCAATGAGAATTTGAGGCACTAATGGTAAAATTTGCTTGTGAATAAAAGTATGGACTAGTAAACGGTTGAGAAGAAGAAGCACTAGAAGCATGAGTACCTTGGGTAGTAAATGATGAACTAGTGGAAGGATTAAGGATAGTGGATCTTATGAGAGGCCCATTAGATGTAGAACCTACCATGTTAGTTGAGATAATAGGCATGAAGGTGTAAGAAGTTAAAAGAGAAGATGGCATGGCATAAGGAGTCAAGATTGAAGGAAGAGGTTGAGAAGCAAATAAATTGGTACCCCAAAATTCAATTGAGAAAGTGGGAGTAGGAGAATGAGGTTCTTCAATTTGACAGCTAATCATGAGGTTATATTTAGTGGAAGGATCTTTCCCTCTATGTTGAGGGAATTCTATAATAAAAAAATAATTTTAGGAGTATACTCTAACTGAAGTTAATCCTCTAAGAGAAGAGGAGGGTTTTGATGCAAATGGGTATGAGGAGGGGTCCCATAGTTCATCATGTGGGTTTCAATATGAACATTACTAGCATTTATGAAAGGAGCCCTACTTTGTCTATGGGAAACCCTATTAGGATTGGTGAATTCCATCATGTTTTTCGATTGAACTTTAGTGTTATCACCAAATATAAATTCCATGATGAAAGGAAAAGAGACAAGATGAGAAAGCAAAGAATCAGAAAGTGACTGACAATAGTACTAGGTTAACCTAGTCGACCTAGTGTAAAATAGGGACTATAAAACTATATAGGGTCTACAGGATCAACCCATTTTAGTGAATAGTGATTGGTATAAATAGGCAAATATGTTGTAAATAGTAATAGGTTGATCAAGTTGACCTAGCACAGTGTATAGAGGCTAAAAATGATACTAGGTCGACAAGGTCAACCTAGCACTGTAGATAGGGAAGAAAATAAAGTTGATAATAAGCTATGAATTAAATCAATATAATTATAATTAATGTAAGAAAATATTAAGTACTAAAAGGGAAACAAACAATCAATTTAATTGATGCTATCTAATGTAATTGATGTACACAAATCAAAATCTTACACTAATGTTAGCTAATGCAAGCTTTTGCACACAATTGATCAAAGAGAAAGCAAATAACTTGAAAGTAAAGCTAGCTACTTGGTCAACTTAGAATGTTGATTATATTATTAAGAATGATTTTAAGTGTAAAGGGAGATTGGCTATAAGTAAGGTACTAGATAACAATCTAAGGATAGTTTCAGGTAAGTTTAGGATGAAAGGGACTATAGTGGCTATGATACAGGCTTAGTATTGGGGCCTACCCCCTCACTTCACAAACTGCAGTGATAAGGGTGTTGGGGGCTTAGCCAAAATATACCATTAACCATGATTTATACTTGACTAGAGCATCAAGTTGGCTTCCCCCTTGGTGATGAAATCTAAGTAGGTATACTTGGGTAGTCAAATGTTTAAATGCTTGTTGATGTTTATATGGTTTGGCCATGTGTGCAAAAGAATAGAAATAGTGAAACTAAGCAATTGATTAAAAATCCCTTAATTAGAATATGTGATTTATTATAAGCATGCAAATAATTGAAAAAAAAGATGTGATTAACATATATGGTTAATTCTAACTTTGAGATAAGGTATAGTTGAGAAACTATATAGACAATCATAAAAAATAGGGTCAACAAGGTTAAAATTTTACTACAAAATCAAAGTTTGAAAATGAACTAGGTCGGTCAGGGCAACCTAGTTATTTCAAAAAACACAGAACATAGAACTAGGTCCATAGGGTCGACCTAGGTGACAGTGCAGGGGTAGTTTTAAAGACTATAAACTATGAAAGGAAAGTACATAAATAGAAAGATACAGAGGAATAATAATTGACTTGAATGGTTTAGATATGAAAAGTAGAATATTATTGATCACAAACCTTGGAGAAAACTATCAAAAACTTGTAAACTAGGTCAAGCTGGTTGATCAAGCAATATAAGAACTTGCTAAAAAAGTGCTAAAAATGCACTAAGTCAACCTGGTCAACTGAGTAGGTTGGACTGGAAGTCTGGAAACTAGAAAAAAGTTATATTAGGTTGAGCTAGTTGATCCAATTATTTGAATAGATTTCTGCAAGTTTTAAAACCTATACTAGGTCAAGTTGGTCAAGCAAGTTACCTATTCTTACAAACCTATGCATAGAGATAAATAAACTGGGTCGATAGGGTCGATCTAGCATAGTAAAGATATGATAAAAATAATGATGAATATAAATTAAATAAGTGAAATAAATCATGCAAGGGTTTGATTCACATTGGGCTCACTAGAATATATGCAATCAAAAATACATCATGTCCATAACTCAATCCTAGATCAAATGAGATAGAGCACACCTACACTTCTGATTGGAAAGCATACAATTTTTAAGTGGGAGCATGACCAATGTGAGGATCCACTAGACACAATTATGGGATCACATATCACAACACACCATGTGAGATAGGGTTTCAAATCCTATAGTCTAACACAATTGCACAACAACCCTAAAAGAGTCCTATGATTTAATATTTCACTAATATAATAACAAGAAAAGCGAATCTAATCTATTGTGCACCAAATCTTGTGGCATAAAGTGGGGGTTATAAATAAAATAAATAAATAACTAAACTAAACATGTATATAAAACATATACTCACGTCAATGTATATGGAATCCTAATACATGGAAGAAAAGAATACAAAGTCTCTATTTATCTACTATTACAAAGGAGGAATAAAGTTAGGAATACTTAGCTTTGAAGATGAATCTATCGAGCCTAAATCTCCACCTTGGCCAAGGTTATTTGTAAGAGATTATCATGGTATGTAAGGACAACTAAGATAAATCATCTCTAGGCTACACAACCTATCCAAGCATCCAAAATACTTATCCACAAGATGAGATCGAAGCTTCAAAGAAAGTATTGAATCCTAAAACTTTATTCCCCAAATAAAATGGTCAATAATAAAATATTCATTTTCACTTCTTCACTTAATTTTTTTCTCTTATGAAATGGTGGTAAATGACCTTGTATATATAGTAGTAACTTACCCTAAAAACTTTGGGGAATGTTGGATGTGTTAGGTCAACCTGGTTGACCTAGCACATTTTTAGGGCTAACTCTCTACATATGTGTTAGGTCAATCAAGAGGCCAACAAATCAAAATAAAGAAAAAGTCTCTAAACTATACTAGGTCAACCTGGTTGACCTAGCATAACTAACTTATGAAAAGGGTGCTAAGGTAAGAAATGAAGGATAAAACATAGCAAATGATAGGAATATGTAGAACTAAGAAGAATAAGCTTGGGTTCAATGATTTCAAGAGGCTATAGTGTGTATGCAAAGTGGAAAAAGTAATGACAATCTTATGAAGCACCGATGGTCTACCCACCCCTTTTTTGATGTAGCCCTTAAGGCATACACTCAGAGAGATTGAGACTCGACAGGTTCCTACAAGATACAACGTGTTAGTAATCAATAAAATTTAAAAATATTATGTGTATACAAGGTTTTCACTATCCATGATTTGGTTACTTTCAAATATTAGATTCTCTAACCTAAATTAAAAATCAAGTTTCAATTAAATAATGTAGACTTACCTTATATTCTATGTATTTAGGAATTGCTACCTAATGTTATGTTGCATAAGCTTGGCCTACAGTTTCCTATTGCCTGGTGGAAAGACTGGAGGTGGAACTATGATACGCACTTTAAAAATACCCTCTCAGGCTTCTTTATTAGGTGATAAGTTTATTATCTTTGGCTTTAGACAACCTCAATAGCTGTTGGGGCCTCTAGTCCTATCCCAAGACTTGGCTTGCCTATTTGGATTGTGTGTGGCACCCTGGCTTAAAGCCCAAACTAGCTCATTTCTTATGGTGTTTAATTTTTTAAGGACTCCCCCTCAATGAGAGGCTACTCTACCTCCACATTTCCCAACCTTTTTGTCTATCTTGCAAGCATCAAAAATATTTTAAACATCTATTTTGGTTTTGTCCAAAATATCAGTCTATCTAGCATTGGATTCATTTGTTATTTCATACTTATCACCCCAAGCCTTTCTTTTTTGTCAAGCACTCTTTTAGGATTTTTCTATATGATGTGCCTCTATTGCCTTTCTCTATAAATTCTTTCATGCTATCACTCTTTCAGCTATGGAAAGCTAGTAACAATTTTATTTTTAATCATGAGGCCTATGGAATTTCATTTTCTATTAATGAAAAGGTGGTTGTTATTTCGTCAATTTATTTACAAAGCTAATCCCCAGTAGAAAAAATGCCTCTGGACTTCTACCACTTGAAATAACTCCTTGACAACTAGGGGAGTACCCCTTACACCATGAGCAGAGTTCTATCTAATATCGCTCCTTGTGGTCCACCACCACCTCCTCCTAGGATGTGTAGAAGTAGAATTTGGTTCAAAAGTAGGGGACACTTTTCTCCTTATCCTCCCCAAGGGGGTGGCTGAATTTATCATGGCAAGTTTGATGTTGGTCCTTAACAGGGATCTCCAATAATCACTTTTGTTCTTACATAACCCACTGATGATTGGCCTATCAGTGTTCATGATGACCCCTGGATGGATGGAATGCTCTAGAGATTCTTGATGTAGAACCACTTACTTTGTCGGTGCTTCCCAAGGATCATCCTCTACCTTCACCTCCTAAGGCAATAACTTGTGTGTAATATTTTGTTTTATGGTTTTTTTTATTTGCTTGCATCATACCTTAATTGACTAATTTTGTTTTTTTGAGCCAAAATTATCCTCTGTCAAGGAATTTGAGCTATGATTTATCTGACTACTTTACTTTATAATCTTATATAATTATATTTTTTTATTAATATAATGTTAGGTTGTGGAGCTAAAAGCTTCACTGATGCAAACAGGAGAAGGAGGTTGCTGAGGGTTGCTGAGTTGCAGAGAAGTTGGGGTCGGTCTGATCAGCCGATGTCAGCAAGATAGCACAGAGAAGCAACCGACGTCGGTCATATATCGGCCGACGTCGGTCACCTCCAGGCAAACAGGGACCGATGTCGGTCGCCTGTGTGGTTCGACTGCGAGTTAATTACGGGCAGTTGGTTGATGAACCAAGTGTTTGCATGGTCAAGTCTAATTATAGACTGAGAGCTGTGGATCTAATTATTGTAATTAGATGTCTAATTATTGTTTGATGAGATCTATATAATAGACTCATGGTTGTATTGGAAAAGTGTTCTAGTTTGAGTTGAGCAAAGTTTGCTCCTTCTGTGTGTGAGGTGAGCAAGGGTGTTCCTCCTAGTTCCATAGGTGTGTAGGATCTTGGTCACAGGTGCATGGCCTATATAGGAGATCTACATGGTAAGTAAGATCGTTGATCTGCAAGTGCATGTGTGTGCAAGGTCGAGGTTCACAGGTGAGCAGAACCGTTGTTTGATTTGCAGGTGTGCAAGATCATATAGACAGCAACACAACAAGGAGCATTATCAGGGAGGATCTACTTGGAGTACACGGGTGTACTCGGATAGATCAGAGAGGAAGGCAAGGGAGTTCCTTCCATAAGTATGGTCTGTTGGACAGCAGGTTGTTGCAGGTTCATGGGAGAGCTACTTGAAGTACTTTGAGTACTTGTGGAGTGCGTGGAGCACTTGTGGTGTGCGTGGAGCACAGGAGGTGAACACCAACTTTGTGTTTGAGTTGGGTGTTGGGACCTGAGGAGAGAGAGCTTTGAGGGAAGATTTACTGTTTATCATCTAGAGGTGTGGGAGCCCTAGAGGTGTGTAAGGAAGAAGAACTGTGGCAGTCTTCTTTGTTGTATTTCCTTCTGTAAGAGTTATTAATACAATTGGTGTATTGTCTCTCATATGCTGTGTTATTCTGAATTCTAGTTACTTGGTGAATCTGGTTATTTCCGCATATTATAGTTGCTTGGTATTTGGTAATCAATTGTATGCTTCCGGTGTTGTCGCAATCCTAACAAGTGGTATCAGAGCCTTGGTTGTAGGTTCTTAGCTTGATACTAACAAGTGGTATCAGAGCTAAGGTTGCAGGAAGCAGGGTTGTGTTTGGTTACAGGGCACTCTCAGGGGTTTCTGATCGAGTGGGAGTAGAGCAACGGTAGATCAAAGTAAGCTAAGAATGGAGGAGTTGAAAAGCACAGATGGTTACTCACGGTCTGATGGAAAGAAAGAGCAGGCAAAAGAATATTGTTGGTTGGTAGCAGATCAGCATGAAAGAACTGAAGAAGCAGATGTTTCAGGTGATATGGCACAGGATGCTCTGGGAGGTTTCTTGGATAAAGTTGAATCTTGGATAAAAGATTCGGTTGCCTCTTTCCATGCAGCCCCAGGTAGAGGAGCTGGTAAGCCTTGCCAAAGAATTGGCAAAGGGGAAGTGATGCTGAAATTGCAGGCGGATAACACACAGGTGTTCATGGAGGTCATGCAGGTCCCAGGTTTGGAGATATGGCTAATTTCTTCAGAAAGATTGGGTGATGAGAGATGCACAAGAACTCTCACAGCGGTAGCACTTGAATTAGCTGGTGGTAAGAAAATAGGTACTCTTTATCTACTTGTTTATATTACTGATTCTTCTTCTGTTGCAGAGACGTGGCTTCGTAGGCTTGGTCACATGAGCAGGAAGGAGATGCATGTTCTTAAGCAGAAGACAGATATATTTGACAGGTTTAAGAACTGGAAAGCCTTGGTGTTCTTGGAGGAGATGGCAGACAGAGTTCAGTGGATGAGGCTGGATACATCTGAGCAGGGCAATTTGGACATGGAGATTGATTCAAAGGAGCTCGTAGGGAAAAAAGTCATCACTCATGGGCGAACACAGATACCGGCGTCGGTCAGGAGGAACCGGCGTTGAACAGACAGGTGCCGATGTCGGTCATGTGCAGACCGAAGCCGGCAGTGTCGGGCAGGGTAAGACCGACGTCAGTTATGGGACCGACGTCGGCAATATATAAGACCGATGTCGGTTATGAGGACCGACGTCGGTAGCAGGGACACCAGCGTTGGCAGGTTGGTAGTCAGGGACAGACGCATGGAAACCGACGTCGGTCGGATGCAGACTGTGGGGTGGCCGAGGTCGGTCACTGCAACGAATTTTGGGTGGACAGGTTGTTGTCAAGGAGTCTCAAACACCCATACGGAGGACTGAAGGCGTAAGTAGGCCCTCAAATTCGTGTTCCTCTTCTTTATACATGTTGCTGGTTATAGAGCAGGAAGGATCCAGGAAACAGGTGGGAGCATGGCAGGGATATGATGCAGAACCAAGCGGGAGTTTTGGTAGGTTTGCCAGCTGGATGTAAGCACAGAGACGAATGGATGCCTTAGTAGAAGAATAGAGAGAACGGATATGTGAGACGGAGGACCAGGGCATATGGTCTTGAGGAGCTGCAGGACAGTGGTACAGGTTTTTTGACAGGGGGATGACAGAGCATGACTCTAGTCAATGTCAGGGTAACTACTGTGGTTTATCTTACCAAGTGGATGATGAGTCGCGACATCATTCTGTTGCTGTATGTGGATGGTATGTTTTGCTAGCAGGGATTATACATACAGGGTTTTGCTGAGCTGAGGGTAAGGTCAGTTCAGTGGCATGTCAGGTGGAGTTTGGAGCAGCAAAATTCTTTGACATGGGAGGCATGGAGATCACAGGTTGATTTTGTCTCGAGTGGGAGCTGATGTGAATCAGGTGTTGGCGAGGTTCGGGATGCAGAGCCGGAGCACACTAAGGGCTGGACAGGTACAGTGTCCGAAATCACATGAGGTCTGGTATAGACCTGAGTATTCCCATGCAGTGGGAGCTGTCAGAGTTAGGAGCCAATTCGGGGAAGTGAGTTCTCAGGGATTTGAGAGGGACCAGCAGCAGGGATTCATGCTACGCAGGGTCAGGACTTCACTACATGGGTTTGTAGGTTCAGATGTGGCAGGGTACTCGGATGACAGGAGGTACATCACAGGTTGTGTGGTGGGTTGTCTTCATGTTGGAGCTTGAAGAGGGATACAAACCAGGAAACAAATTAGACGGGGTACAGGTACAAGTACAGTGCAGCTGTTTATCTCCAAGTGGGAGATTGTTAGGTTGTGGAGCTAAAAGCTTCACTGATGCAAACAGGAGAAGGAGGTTGCTGAGGGTTGCTGAGTTGCAGAGAAGTTGGGGTCGGTCTGATCAGCCGACGTCGGCAGGATAGCACAGAGAAGCAACCAACGTCGGTCATATATCGGCCGACGTCGGTCACCTCCAGGCAAACAGGGACCGACGTCAGTCGCCTGTGTGGTTCGACTACAAGTTAATTACGGGCAGTTGGTTGATGAACCAAGTGTTTGCATGGTCAATTCTAATTATAGACTGAGAGCTGCGGATCTAATTATTGTAATTAGATGTCTAATTATTGTTTGATGAGATCTATATAATAGACTCATGGTTGTATTGGAAAAGTGTTCTAGTTTGAGTTGAGCAAAGTTTGCTCCTTCTATGTGTGAGGTGAGCAAGGGTGTTCCTCCTAGTTCCATAGGTGTGTAGGATCTTGGTCACAGGTGCATGGCCTATATAGGAGATCTACATGGTAAGTAAGATCGTTGATCTGCAGGTGCATGTGTGTGCAAGGTCGAGGTTCACAGGTGAGCAGAACCGTTGTTTGATTTGCAGGTGTGCAAGATCATATAGACAGCAACACAACAGGGAGCAGTATCAGGGAGGATCTACTTGGAGTACAGGGGTGTACTCGAATAGAGCAGAGAGGAAGGCAAGGGAGTTCCTTCCATAAGTATGGTCTGTTGGACAGCAGGTTGTTGCAGGTTCATGGGAGAGCTACTTGAAGTACTTTGAGTACTTGTGGAGTGCGTGGAGCACTTGTGGTGTGCGTGGAGCACAGGAGGTGAACACCAACTCTGTGTTTGAGTTGGGTGTTGGGACCTGAGGAGAGAGAGCTTTGAGGGAAGATTTACTGTTTATCATCTAGAGGTGTGGGAGCCCTAGAGGTGTGTAAGGAAGAAGAACTGTGGCAGTCTTCTTTGTTGTATTTCCTTCTGTAAGAGTTATTAATACAATTGGTGTATTGTCTCTCATATGCTGTGTTATTCTGAATTCTAGTTACTTGGTGAATCTGGTTATTTCCGCATATTATAGTTGCTTGGTATTTGGTAATCAATTGTATGCTTCCGGTGTTGTCGCAATCCTAACATATAATGTGAAGTGTTTCAATAGTAAAATATCTTATAATATCAAATGTTCTCATAACATAATTTTGTAATGTCTAATTTATGTAAAAAGTATATTTCAATAAAGAATCCCAAATGTAAAGTTTACTTTCACAAATAATAATAGTCATAAGCCACATATATATCGATACCAATAATATGAACGATAATAGCGATATTAGCCACACAATTTGCAAAAAAATGATTTTTTATTTTAAAAACCATACCATTAGGCCCCATGTGCCATCTATTAATATTAAAAAAGGTCTTTCAAGTTTCATCCCCACCACCCATTTTAAATAACAAGGTAAAGGTATTGCTCCCAATGTCAAATAACAAGGTAAAGGTATTGCTCAATGTCAAATTTGTTATTAACATCTTCACATATAATATTATTGGACAAATAATGATGAATATTAGAGTATTCAATTACACAACATAGATGGTACTAGTAATGATTTTAAGTACAAAAATATGACAATAACGACATAAACTTCAATCACTGCATATTTATTATACACTTGGTAAACATCCAAGTGAATGCATAAGTTAAAATTGGGCATAAAATTGTTTAGAGATGAATATGAATAAAATTATTCTAAAAATTGATTAAACAAAAAATGGAAAGGCTTCCTAAATGAAAGACGTTTTCCAGTGTAAAGACATATTCCATTAATTTTTTTTTTAAATAAATGTATAACTAAAAAAAAAGACTTCATGGTATCCATCTAAAATATATGTATTTATTTGAGTGTAGCTTTCGACAAATGCAATGACTAAAATAGATATGATGGTCGAACATGGACAACTGTTACCAATTTACACTAACAACTTAAATTTTGACTCTTTGACTACCTTGTTTGAAGATGAAAGATTAGAAAAATAGTTGATTTTTTTGTCAACATATATAATAAAAAATTCAAGATTAAAAATAAAAAATATATCACAACATATTTTTTTAAAGGGTATTTGTATGAAAAATAAATTAAGCAATGATCCCATAAAATTATTGGTGTCAGACATTATTATTAGTATTTAAGTTAATTCAACTATCCAAATGTTTCAAAACTCTCTTTAACACATCAGTGTTGGTCTATATTCACTATAATAATACTTACAAAATATATTTTTCCTGACTAGTGTTCCTTTAAATTTTACATTTTTTTGTTAGCGGGGATAAACAAGATGCTTACAAATACAAAAATTATTAGTGAGGAAAAAATTCAATAGGCTTAACCAATCCATACGTAATTAAAACTTGCCAATAACTAATTTCAAACTATTCCATGCAAATATAGTACAAACACAATACAATATAAATTATTTTCATAAAACAAAAAAGATACTAAATATTAAGTGGCCTTTCCTATAAATGCACCACCCACATGTTGTATACCACACCCTACACCTATCATATATTCATTTATTCTTTCCTGTAAATTTAAAAAAATGCAAATGTTTCTACTACATAAATCCTTAAATCATCAACATTAAATACAAAATATATAGGTTACAAAAAAAACATAGGCACTTGTGAATGGATTTAAAAGGTGGTTATATGTTTTTTATATAGATGTAATATAGACTTTGTACATTTCATACTTTAATCTATTGTTGTTGTTGATTTTTCAAATAGATGTAAAAGGACCCCAGTACACCTCAATCTATGTAGAAGAAGAAGAGAAGATCCAAGTCATAGAAGCAAAAATAAACTTGTGCTCATAAGAAAACCTAAGGAAAGATTTGAAATTAAAAAGGGTGTAACAAGGGATTCAATTCATTAATAATGGACTTAAAAAAGAAAGAATATTTGTAAAATAAAATAACACCAACAAAATAGACCATAACTGATGCATAACTATAATTACCTTATGCTCCCTTGAAATTCAGTAACTTACACTCAAAAACCCCAAGAATGGAGAATGGAAAGACTCCCACTCATTTTGACGAACCCATAGCAGAATAATGGTTTGATATGGATGAATTAAGTAGTTGCTAGTTGGGTTGAGAAAGATGGAAATCCTATCAACCAGCATAATGACAACTAGTTCTAGGCCATTGGATAGGATGTCAAATATGACATAGGTGTACAATGGTAGTCATATGTTAATTGTAGTATACATTTACATTTATTAATAATTTATTGGTAATAAATGTTTAGATAAAAAAGTGACAATGGTCTGCGAATGAAGATGCCTAAATATAAAAATTATTTAATATTAATACCAAATTTTGGGGTTTCCTTGAGGCTATAGGTGATGTTATTACTCATCATATTATTGATATCTAGGTTACTTAAAACTATTTGTATTTGGGAAACTGAATCACTAAATTTAGCATTAGAGATACCCTCACCTTAATGAAATACACTTGTTACACACATTACACAATGTAAAATCATGTCATGAGAGCACATGATAGTATAAGAGGTTTTATATCATAAATACAAAGCAAGCAAGTAAAAATAACTTCATCTAGGATGATTTCATCATCTATCACAAGGCATAACTAAATGGATCACACTCTGAATTATCATCAAGTACCTTATGATGTTAATTAGTGTAGGTGAATTTTGAAGGACTATGTTGAGGTATAGACCACCCAAGATGTCTTTTTCAATAATATTTTCCTACCCAATGGAAAAATTTATCTTTCCAAAACAAATTACAACTTTTTATCCAAAAATCTCATCAATATAGGTCTTTTAACTTAAAAAATATCAAGGCTGACCTACATCATTAAAAAAACATTATGACATAGTTAATCTGATCTACAAGGATCTGAGTCTTGCAAGACTATACAATTATAATTATTCGATCCATATTTTTCAGTAACAAGAAAAAAAGTATATGAAATTTAAAAAATCATTATGACATAGTTTCCCTGATCCACAAGTATTTGGCTCTTTTAAGACTTCATGGTTATAAATATTTGATCTCTTTTTTAAAGTAACAAGTAAAACATTATATGACATTTAAATAAACATTAAATTTAAGGTTAATATTGTGTTATGATAATCAATTAAATTTCAAATTTAAATTCAACATGTTATATTATGAATATATTTTTAAAGTGTGGTCATGTTCGCTTGTCATAAGGATCTCAAGCAATATAAAATAGTGAACCATGGTTTGACTCTGACAACCTGCTTTGTTTGACATTGTTAAAAAATTGATGCTTTTTGATAAAATTTGTGATCTCCGCTTGTAAATTTTGCACTCATATTCATGTTTTTTGTATTTCTATATCTCCTCAACAAATTACTTTTAGCATCTTTAAAACAATGATAACTATACATGTTTTAGGCATTGTAATTTATTGAAAAAAATTACGCTAACGATAAATGTGATAACAACTATCCTCTCATTGGTTGTAGCTTTCTTCTCACTAAAATTGCCTACCCTCTATTGACCAAAAAAGTAATTTTAAGCAATTGTGGCAAGAACTAGCCACTATGTGACCCAAATTGTAAGATCATATTTTAGTTGGTTAGGGGAATATTATTGAAAAACATATCCTTGCTGGTCTATATTTTAACTTAGTCTATCAAAAATTGAACACTATAATTACAACAGAGGATGAAATCATCTTTAATAAAGTTAATTTTACTTGTTTGCTTCTTATTCATGATATAAAACTTATTCTACAGGATCTAAAATTGAAGAGGAGAATCGCTCTATTAGGTTTCATGGTTTACATTTTCCTACTTATGTCCTTAACTCAACTTGTTCACACCGTTAGTCTTGTAGGATTTTCTAGGGTTGCAATGTATTAACTATGCTCAGTGTACCACCCTTTGGGCATGAAATCCCTTTATTTATGGCTTCTCTACACTCAATTACATCTATTGATGCAGGAGTTAGAAGTAATGGTACCCAAGCTAGATTGAAAGTTTATTTTGAAGGTCTATGATGAGGTAATTTGTCAATTCCCCTCCACTCTAGAGGTAAGCATTCATGTTACTGTTGTTGAATAATGTTGCAAGTGGTATGAAAATCATGATATTATTATTTACTTTGTTTTTTTTATTCCATCAAAGGATTACCTCCATAACCAGCTTCACAACAACTCAGAGCCTTTGGGCGCCCATGTCTCTAGAATCTAAAACCTTACCAAATGTTTTTTTATTATTTACCTTTAAGGAGCCTTCCAAGACACAATGTATCCTTATGAATTCCAATGTCTAGTTTCTTCACAAATATCTTATGATTTTCTCTACCTGGTCCTATGATTTTAAAGATTCTAAAAATGCTTCCCTTCATGTCCTTGTCTAGGTTGAGCTTCTCAGTCTAATAGTTCACTTTTTGGGCTTTCATACCACA
The DNA here is from genome assembly GCA_037957365.1 of Torreya grandis. Taxonomy (NCBI): domain Eukaryota; kingdom Viridiplantae; phylum Streptophyta; class Pinopsida; order Cupressales; family Taxaceae; genus Torreya; species Torreya grandis. Next base: position 1,232,124 of record JARHVA010004977.1, read on the forward strand.
AACTATCATTCTTATAGGATGTGTTGTTAGGATTAAACTAGATAGGTGGTTTTCCCCTTGCCTTAACAAGTGTTTCTGTGTGGAGGTTGACCTCTTCAATGAGTTAAAGGAGTTCATAGAAATCTATGTCGGGGAGACCTAGTGGTCACAAAAGGTTGTTTACTTCAACCTTCCCAACACTTCTTTCTATTGTTAGGATTTAAACCACTTCATCAAGGTTTGTCCTTGAATGGGTTGTCTCAAGCCTCCTCAACCACCTCCTCAGACTGAGAATCCTAAACTGGTAGACCAAGGTGATGGTTGGACCATGGTACCCACTAAAATATCATCAAGCCCTAAGCTATAAAGGCCATCCTAGCTTCTACCTCAAGATGATTCTCCTCTAGTTATCAAAACCTCTTAGGGGATTATCTACCACCCCTTACCATTCAAGTTGCTTCCAACTCATAGAGCATTTCTCTGGTTCCCTAGAATACTAAGATGTTTATGGCTGAGATTCTCTCAACTAATGACTCATTATTCTAGCAATCTCGTAACCCACCTCATGGGGGCACAGACCCTCCTTGAGAGAAACACAAAGCCAAACTTTACTTCATTTCATTCAACATAATTCCATGCCCTCACCAATAAAATAACTTTGTAATGTTGGAATATTTTGAGGATGGGCAAGGGGAGCTTCAAATGGATTATCCATCCCTAAGAATGTGTTATCATGGAATGTTATGGGTCTTATAGAGTCTACCCACAAATACTTTATGTGTGCTTCTTGTCAGCATATTGGTTTTCCATATATTCTATTTTTAAAGTAAGTTAAAGTGTTTGTATTTCTCCTTTAGACATCCTTGTTAAGCATTTGGCCTAATGCCACCCAGATCACCACCTTGTATGTGGTGGGATGTGATGATGCTTGTATTTTAGTTTCCCCTAAGGTTATTCCCAACATTATTGAAATAGGGGAGGACCTATCACATAAGGCAATCTAGGTTATTCTTGACATTTATGGCCATCCATTTGGCAGTCTCAACATCTATTATCCTAACGATGGCCTTGACTGCCTCTTGCTTTGTTGATCTTTGGCAGATGGGCTACCTATTTCCATGTGTCTAGTGTGTGGAGATTTTAATATGATTGAACACCCCCAAGACAAGGTTGGGGCCATCTGCATGCATTGGTGTGTTGGTGAATATGAGGCTTGGTATTATTTTAAAAATAAATGGGGTCTGACATACCCTCTCCTCTGGTGATGAACATTTAACCCTGTTGGTTGAATATTTTGTCAATCAGCATATTGATAAACAAAATAGGTCTGATCAGCCAAAGTAGGAAGATTAGTCATCCAAATGTGTAGGTTTACCACATCAAAAGGGGATTGATCTCTCCTCTCATCAAGGGGAGGTTCCCTATAGATAGGCTATATATATATATATATATATATATATATGGAAAATAATACTCAAGGGTAGGAAAAACCATCCATCTCTCTTTCTTCAGAGATGATGTGTGCAGATCAAAAGAGAAACTCAAGGAAAATGACAGAAAGCACTCCTCTTATTTTATAAGTACTATTTAGCAAACCACAAGAATACTCTAGGTAGTAACAGCAAAATGTAACAAAGGATGTAATAACCAGCAAATTGAGATGCAGCACAAAGTCTACACCTGAATTGCTCAAGAGTAAGATACGAAGGACAATGAGGGCACAAAGTCATTCCAAGGTCCTTTACACAGAAATGAAAAGAAAACACACTAAAGGTAATTATGGGGGCACAAAGTCTCTCCACACTTGACTCTTCAGGACACCTTCCTAACTGATGTCACTAATTCTGCTTGTTGAATTAAAGGAACAAAAGATATATTAAGGAAAAAGACATAAGAATAGTTTCCCCAACAACAAAGATATCATAGCACAAAGTCTGAAAAATCACTTGCTTTTTTATTCTAATAACAAAATATGATCAACAAGCTGAGCTCAAAGTCTCAGAAGTGCCTTTCAATTTGGGCAGAGTTTCATTCTCCTTGTCAAAAAAAAAGATCCATTTACAATAGAAGAGAGTCCCTTATATAGCCTCTTCAAGAAGGACTCGAGAATAGTAACACATCATGTTGCATTAAATTTTGTTAAGAAGACATGCTAGAATTTAGGGGCATTTACCCATTTGCTTTTCTCAATGCAGAGAAACGGGTTATGCCATTGAATGTTTGCATCTTTCAATGTCCACCTAGTGATCTGATCCTTCTTCATCATTCCTCATTTTCTAGTTATTTGAATCGGGTCCTAGATTCAATTTGATGCTCTATTCCTTAGTCACTTTATGCTAGTCTTTAGCAATTGATGCATGGCACATTCTACTGCTAAACAGGTGAAGACACGTGGCAACTTCCATGGGACTCTGAGAAACATTTATTGATAGAGGCTTTGAAACCTATTAGAAACTCAGAATCGTGGGTGCAGACACTTGTCGCTCTCTGTGGAGTTATAACGAAAAATGTGGCAGCTTCTGCTTGCCTCTTGAGAATCCTGTGAAGGATGACATGTGGTGGCTTCCACTGAGTTTTTAGATGCCTTTGAAAATTCTTCAAGACTTATATTAGTTTCTCACAGAGGATGACACATGGTGGTCTTTGTTGTGCTCTAAAAAATGCTTAGGAGAAGCTTATAAACTTGTTCAAAACTTGGACACAGACACATGTCGCTCTCCACAGAGTTATAAATGAACAGGTGGTGGCTTTCACTTGTCTTTGGAGAGTCAGGTGGATGATGACACATGGCACATTCTGCTTTCTTCAACAGCTCACTGGGGGTCCACCACAGTCTTTATGAAAATAAGAAGTAGGAGGGAGAAATTGCAGAGATTGACACTTATCAGCTTCTACTAAACTTTGCAAGGGACATGTGGCACGTTCTGTGGCTTCTTGAGACTTAGACAAAAACCTACGTAAAAAATAAATACATGTGCGTTAAACTTTGGAACTGTTGAAACTTCAAAGCTTTGGATGGAGACACTTGGAGGCTTCTAACAAGCTTCCATAGGGACAGGTGGCATATTTCATTGTGATTAGAAATAAAGTGCAATGGGGCTCGACAAATGACATGTGGCAGCTTCCGCTTGACTCATTCTTTTCAGGGCACTCCTTTGAACCATTTTGATTGAATCGACTGATTGAACCAACTTTGGTTCAACGGTTCAACGATTTAATGTCTTTATTTTGGCTAAGTCTTGACAGTTTGAAACAATTTCTAAACCGTTTTGAACCTTTGCTTTGAAATAATCGCGTTGAACCAACTTTGGTTCAACGGTTCATTCCTTATTTGAAGCTTAGTCTTTTGGAAAGCTGATGAACTTACCAAAGTGGTTGAGTGTCCTACTGACATCATTGAATGGTTCAATCTGGCTGAAGCGCTTAACTCTTTTAACCCTGTCAATGATGTTGAACCTTGACCCCATTGAACTATTGAACCAAAGTGGTTCAAGGTTCAACAGTTTAATCGTCACTTAGAAGCTTGCCGATGAGCCCCTTTTTGGTTGAACCAAGGCATTGAACCAATCCTGAAAATGCCCAAGTGTTGGAAACTCACCCCTTTTGATTGAACTCGTCTAAAGAAGCCATTGAAATAGTTGAACTCACCCCTTTTGGTCAAAGAGTTTTTTTACCAGACTTTGATGAGTAGTAATTCTGTCCACCACCATGGTTCTTTGTTCCTCCATCTCAGTTAGGCACATGATTCTTCTATCAAAAGAACTTTCATATATCTGATCTTCAATTGCCTTTACCAATTTCAAGTCTAGCAATTCTAAGGTGAGTGGTATCTCAGTATTGATACCATAAAAAAGTTGAAAAGGAGACATACCAATTGCCCTCTTTGGTGTGATTTTGTCTACCCATAGAGCATCAACCAATGCTTTGTGCCATATCCTTTGATTGTCATATGCTATCTTCTGGATGATAGTTACCAGGTTTTTATTGCTAGATTCAGCTTGTCCATTCCCTTGTGAAAAATAATCAGAAGAGTGAGAGAGTGTAATTCCATAATGGAACAAAATTGTGTAATCTCCTAAGAGGTGAAACAAGCTGCATTATCAGTAACAATTTTGATTGGAACTCCAAACCTGGAAATGATATTCTCTTTGAGAAAGTTACATACAACTTCTGAAGTAGCATGCTTAATTGGGATTACTTCTACCCACTTGTTGAAATAGTCAGTTGCTGTAAGGACATAATCATGTCTAGCACTTGAAGATGGGTTTATAGTCCCAATAAAATCAAGTCCCCATTAGTGGAAAGGTTCTTCTATGATCACTAGCTTGAGAGGCATAGTAGTTAACTTGGGTCTTCCAATAAATTGTTAACAGAGTTCACATTTTTTCACCCACTTATGTGCATCTTGGAAAAGAGTTGGCTAGTAATACCTAGCTTGCAGAATATTGTGAGTAGTCACAGGAGTAAAAAAATGTCTTCCACAGGCCAGATTGTGGAAAGATTTCAAAAGCTGGCTTTGTTGCTCTTTGTCTACACAGTGAAGGAATACTCCATCTATGCTTCTCTTGTACAAGCCATTGTCCCAAATGATAAAATTGACAGCTTTCAATTTGATAGTCCTCTTTTCTTTATAAGACAAATGAGCAAGACATTCACCATAAGTAAGAAAATGAGCGATACCTGAATACCACTCATTGGTAGTGGAGACAAAAAGGACTGTTGGTGTCATTTCCACTTCAGTTTCTTCACATTGTGTGTCTTATGGCGTATTGTCAGTGATTAATTGGCATAAGCCTTTACCCATGACTAGCTTTGTCAGTTTGATGTCTAGATCAAACTCTTGGATCTTTGCAATCTAATTACCTCTTTTTGTGCCAAACTCTTACTAAGTTAATATAGACTTGACTGTAATGTCAGGCACTAGGGCAGTAGTATGTGAATTTAGAATATAAAAGCTGAAATCTTTGACTACTTTCACCAAGGCATAAGCATGCTTCTCTATATTTGAATATTTCATCTCATGGGTTTTGAGAGGGCAACTCATGAAAGAGATAGGAGATTCCATACCTTCTTTATCCTATTGAACAAGAATTATTGAAAGAGTGTGTTCAGATGCATAGCTATATATGATGAAATCTTTGTTGTAATCTAGGCAAACCAAGGTAGGGGCATGAGTAATGGTGATTTTGATATGTTGAAATGTTGTTTTGCCTTCTTTAGTCCAGCTGAAGATGGTCTTCCCTTTCATCATGTTCACAATGTGTCTAGTTTTCTCAGCAAATTTAAGGATGAATCTCTGTAAGAAATTCACCTTTCCAAAGAAAGAATAAACAACATTCTTACTTGTAGGAAAATTAAGTTCTTGAATAGACTTGACTCTGTCCGAGTCAATATTTATGCCTTCTTTGGACACAATGTGTCCAAGGAGTTTCCCTTTTGTTACTCCAAAAATAGACTTCTTAGGATTTAAGGAAATACCATTCTTGCGGCAGTGCTCCAGTACTTGTTGTAAGTGGCACACATGATTAGATCAATGCTTTGAAAAGATAGTCAAGTTATCAAGGTATACCACTATGAATTTATCAATCTCATCTTTGAAATCCAGATCCATTGCTCTCTGAAAAGTAGCACCAGCATTTATTAAACCAAAAGGCATTCTTCTATATATAAATGTACCCCAAAGTGTTGTGAATGCAATTTTGTGTTGGTCTACTTTACCAACTTCAACATGATTATAACCTTAGAAGCCATCCAGCATTGATAACATCTCTGCACCTGTCACTATTTGAAGCACTTGATCCATGATTGGCAAAGGATAATTATCCTTCAAAGATGCTTCATTCAAATTTCTGAAATCTACACAAATGCAAATTTTGCCATTCTTCTTCCTTACAGGCACTATGTTTGCAATCCATGTAGAATGATGGATTGGAAAGATGATTCTAGCATTTAATATTTTTTGTATCTTGGATAGAATAGTACCTAATATTTTTGGATTATACTGTCTAGATTTATGCTTGTATGGCATTGAGTCGGCCTTGAGAGGAATGTCATGGCGGATTTCATCTAGTCTGAGAGACTTCAAGTCTTCATGAAAATATGCTAAGAGATCCATGTATTGATGGAGTAAAGAGGTGAACTTGAATTTTTCTTCAGGGGTATAGCACTTACCAATATTGACCATCTTGGGATTTTCTTTAGTAGTCAGATTCACTTGATCGAATCCCTAAGAGAAACTCGAGTCTATTTGTTGTTATTTAATGAATCTATTATGTTTGTTGAATAGCTTTTCAAGAGAAACCAGGCCTTTGGAAATTTTGTTTTATTTTAGCTATAAGAATTCTTCATTTATATCTGAACTGGATTCAGAGACAGATTCATTCTTTTGAGATTCACTGCCTTCAAAATGTAGTTGTTCAAAATTACCTTTTCGTTCTAGGAAGGCAATGATTTTATGGTCATCATTGAATACTTGCCAATGATTAGCATTGTCAGGAACACTTGGTCTATAGACTAGCTCAATAGTATACCTGTCTTTTTTAAAATCTAAATGAGAAACTAAGAGAGTTCTTGAAACAGCAAGTGCATCAGCTTTGTCATTAGACTCTCTGGGTATAGCAAAAATGTTGAAAGCATCAAATCTTTCAATTTGATCCCAAACCAAGTTACGGTAGTGGCGTAATCTTTCATTCTTAGTTTGGTATAAGTTTCTCACTTGACAAACTATTAATTCAGCATCCCCTTTGCCATAAAGAAACTTGATGCCTTTGTCTTGAGCAGCCTTCATGCCAAAGAGTAGAGATTTGTATTCAGCTGTATTGTTAGTGTTGCTAAATTGTAGTTTGTAAGATGAAGGAAACATATCTCCTTGAGGAGATATCAACACAATCTCAGCTCCTGAACCAGTAGAGGAATAGCTACCATCAAATTCCAAAGTCCATATCTCATCTGATACTGATTTTTTTAGACTTTCCTTCATTAGAGATGGAGGATCTTTCTTGGTCTGTACTGCAGCCTACTAGTTTTTTTATTGTTCTTGTTGAACTAATTTTTGAGTTGACTCTTTCAAGAATGATATCAGGTGTTTCATGTACTTAATCTATAGATAGAAAATATTTATCCATACCTACGGATTCAAAAATAATTTGAGCTTCAGGGGCTGATGTCTGGGTGACCACATACTTTGCTTCCTTTTCAGGGAGCAACCTCTTCATTACGCCTTGGATAGGGATCCTTGCCTCAGATAGATCCATGCTTATTTCTTCTCCCATATCCTTGCAAAAATTTCATCTAAGTAAAATGCCATAGGATGCTGGGATGTCAGCCACCAAGACAGTCATCTTGATTCTCTTATTTGAAAAGGGTGCAAATGCAAATTAGGCATATTTGATTTGCCCCAGCAATGGTACTTGCTTGTTCTCCATGGAGAAACATCTCCCAAATGTCTTGGTCAGTGTGAGACCAAGAGACTCAGCTACTTTAGTAGGCATGACATTATCATATGCGCCTGAGTCTATAATACAATTACTCAGCTTGTGGCCATTAATTAACAGGGAAACATAGAAAGGTTCTATTTTTTTAGGAACAACTGGGGGAGTAATGAATAGATTATTTGGAATAGGCGTGTTCTTTAGAGAATCAAAAATTACCTTTTTAGCCTTTTGTCCTACAAAGACAGTTTGGTTCTTGACATATTGGACCAGCTTATTCAATTGATCAAGATTGGACTACAAATATTTAAACTCAGACATTTATATTTTTGTCTTTTTGACATGATCAATTATGTCAAATGGCTGAATTGGACTAGGAACAGAGGAAAGCATTTCAACCTTTTAGGTTTTAAGAGGGATGGGAGGTGGGCTGGTTTGCGAATTTGAAGTAGAAGGGGAAGGCGAAATTGATGTATTTATTTTTTGAGTGATTACCAGATCCTTTGACTAAAAAGGCAGAATGGTTCCACGTTTAGCAAACATGACTATTGGTTGCGGTTGCTCTTCTGTCTTCTCTTTATCAGCCTACTGGACTGATTGGTTTTTGGACCTGGTAAACACTACATATGATCCATCAAAAGCTTCTCCTTTGCTTCTAGGTTCATCCTGGTAGTTCAAGAAACTAATGTGAGAGTCGCCAGCTGATTCTTCTTGATTGTCTTCAAGGATATTAGCATCATTTTCTTGATTCAATTCAGGCTAGAAAGAGAATTATGATTCTACTTCAAGATATCCCATTGTTGAATTAGTTGGAGGAGCTTCCAAGGCAAGTTTCCCTTGTGGGGAAGGCAATTATATTGCCCTTAATTCCTGGTAGCATTGCCTTGATATGACTGATTTGGGAATGTCTTTCTGTATGAAGGAATAGAAGACATTCCTTGATCTATTTGCTTTTTGAAAGCAAGAAACTCATTTGCCAATTTTTGCACCATTGGATCTGTGGTGCCTATAGATGCATATTCAAAAGATGATGAAGCTCTATTTCTATTTGGATCTCTTCTTATCTTCCCTGCTCATATGAGATCATCTTCTACCTCAGTGGCCAAAATTTAAGTTGCAGTAAGATCTATTTAACTAAAACGTCTCAAGAGAAAACTTACTTCAGGTAGCTGAGAATTAATGAAAAAGCATTTGAGATTCTCAGTTGTAGGTTGAACAATTACAAGGATTCTGTTCCTCAGTTTGTCAAATTTAGCTATGAAGTCCCTCATTGGTTCATGAGGCTCTTTCTTCATCTGTGTAAGTTGAGCCAAAAGTGTATGTGCATCTTTTGCAGGTTTGAATCTGGCTTCAAACTTAGCTTTGAGAGTATTCCAATCAGTCACTGACCAAGCTTGTAGATGATAAAACTAATCTGCAGCATCACCTTGTAATGTTTCTACAAATAGCCTGACTGCTACATCTTTAAATTCTACTCCAATTACGCCACAAGCTATCCTAAAGGCTGCAATGTGTTCATTAGGATGAACTTTCCTATCACTATAGAATTTGGGAAAATCCTTCCTTGAACTGTGTGAAAGTTCATGTAGAGGTGGAGTAAGATTGAGAGGACCAAAAGCATTACCCCAGGGGCCTTGAACTGCCATTGTAGGATTATGAAAAGGAGGGATAACAAATCTCAGAGGGGTAATTATTGGCAAAGTTTTATCAACAGCAGAAGTAGATACTTCGTTTGGCAATGGAGATTTGACTATAGTAGGAGGAAAGCTCTTAGTTTGTTGGAGAAGATATGGCGAAGGAAATAGATCAAAATCACTTTGTTGTTCCAACTTGAATACAGGATCAATAATACCTTTAGCCCTTTGGCTTCATGTATACCTTGAATCTGCCAGATTGTGAAACAAAAATGGGAAAAAAATTGACCTTGCTTTAGTTTGCAGCTTGAGGCTTTAAACTGTGTGCTCTTTCTCGGTAGCTCTAGTTTTGCAGATCACATAAAATAACAGAGGTGGAGGAAGATGGTAAGGCTATAAATGGATAATGGGTAAGACAAGTAACGGAGTCGCCAGAATCTATAATAGATAAGGGTTATAATGATAATGGATAAGACACAGGTGATGTTTCAATCTAAAACTTGAGGTTTCAAATTGCACAGAATTATGTATATCCCCAGCGGAGTCGCCAAAAACTATTGGTTGAATATTTTGTCGATCAGCGTACTGATAAACAAAATAGGTCTAATTAGCTAAAATAGGAAGATTAGTCATCCAAATGTGTAGGTTTACCACATCAGAAGGGGACTGATCTCTCCTCTCATCAAGGGGAGGTTACTTATATATATATATATAAACAGAAAATAATACTCAAGGATACGACAAACCATCCATCTCTCTTTTTTCAGAGATGATGTGTGCGGATCAAAGGAGAAACTCAAGGAAAATGACAGAAAGCACTCCTCTTCTTTTAGAAGTACTATTCAACAAACCACAAGAATACTCCAGGTAGTAATAGCAAAATGTAAAAAAGGATGTAATAACCAGTAAATCGAGATGCAACACAAAGTGTACGCCTGAATTGCTCAAGAGTAAGATACGAAGGACAATGAGGGCACAAAGTCGTCCCAAGGTCCTTTACACAAAAATGAAAAGAAAACACACTAAAGGCAATTATGGGGGCACAAAGTCTCTCTACACTTGACTCTTCAGGACACCTTCCTGACTACTATCACTAATTCTGCTTGTTGAATTAAAGGAACAAAAGATATATTAAGGAAAAAGATAAGAAAAATTTCCCCAACAACAAAGATATCACAGCACAAAGTCTAAAAAATCACTTGCTTTTTTATTCCAATAACAAAATATGATCAAGAAACTGAGCTCAAAGTCTCAGAAGTGCCTTTCAATTTTTGCATAGTTTCGTTCTCCTTGTCAAAAAAAGATCCATTTACAATAGAAGAGAGTCCCTTATATAGCCTCTTCAAGAAAGACTCGGGAACAATAACACATCATGTTGCATTGAATTCTATTAAGAAGACATGCTAGAATTTAGGGGCATTTACCTATTTGCTTTTCTCAATGCAGAGAAATGGGTCACGCCATTGCATGTTTGCATCTTTCAATGTCCACCTGGCGATCTGATCCTTCTTCATCATTCCTCCTTTTTTGGTTATTTGAATCGAGTCCTAGATTCAATTCGATGCTCTATTCCTTAGTCACTTTTTGTTGGTCTTTAGCAATTGATGCATGGCACATTCTGCTGCTAAAAAGGTGAAGACACATGGCAACTTCCATGGGACTCTGAGAAACATTTATTGATAGAGGCTTTGAAACCTATTAAAAACTCAGAATCATGGGTGCAGACACTTGTCGCTCTCCGCAGAGTTACAACAGAAAAGGTAGCAGCTTCCGCTTGCCTCTTGAGAATCCTACGGAGGATGACATGTGGCAGCTTCCGCTAAGCTTTTAGATACCTTTGAAAAGTCATCGAGACTTATATTAGTTTCTCATGGAGGATGACACATGGTGGTCTCCACTGTGCTCTAAAAAATGCTTAGGAGAAGCTTATAAACTTGTTTGAAACTTAGACGCAGACACGTGTCGCTCTCTGCGGAGTTATAAATGATAGGTGGTAGCTTTCGCTTATCTTTGGAGAGTTAGGCAGATGATGACACATGGCACGTTTTGCTTTCTTCAATAGCTCACTGGGGGTCCACCATAGTCTTTATGAAAACAAGAAGCAGGAGGGAGAAATTACAGAGATTGACACTTGTCAGCTTCTGTTAAACTTTTCAAGGGACACGTGGCACATTTTGTGACTTCTTGAGACTTAGACAAAAACTTGTGTAAAAAATAAATACCTGAGCATTGAACTTTGGAACTGTTGAAACTTTGAAGCTTCAGATGGAGACACTTGGAGGCTTTTGACAAGCTTTCACAGGGACAAGTGGCATCTTTCGTTGCGATTAGAAACAAAGTGCAATGGGGCTTGGCAGACGACATGTGGTGGCTTCCACTTGACTCATTCTTTTTGGGGTGCTCCTTTGAACCATTTTGATTGAACCGATCGATTGAACCAAATTTGGTTCAACGGTTCAATGTCTTTGTTTCGGCTTAGTCTTGACCATTTGAAATAGTTTCTAAACTATTTTGAACCTTTGCTTTGAAATAACCGCATTGAACCAACTTTGGTTCAATAGTTCATTCCTTCCTTGAAGCTTAGTCTTTTAGAAAGCCGATGAACTTACCAAAGTGGTTGAGTGTCCTACTGACATCACTGAATGGTTCAATCTAGCTGAAGCGCTTAACTCTTTTAACCCTGTCAATGATGTTGAACATTGAACCCATTGAACCGTTGAACCAAAGTGGTTCAAGGTTCAACAGTTCAATCTTCGCTTAGAATCTTGCCGATGAGCCCCTTTTTGGTTGAACCAAGGCGTTGAACCAATCCTGAAAATGCCCAAGTGTTGGAAACTCGCCCCTTTTGATTGAACTCGTCTGAAGAAGCCATTGAAACAGTTGAACCTGCTAATTTCAAGCATGTTGAGTCCGTAGATTTCTAGAAAATCTTGAAAAGTGAGGAACTTGAAAGCTTAGAAGAAATTTTGAAAAGGGAAGCAGCAAATTTGGTCCTACAGGTCCAAAATGGCTCATACGTTGTCCCAAAAAGAGTGACATTTTTTGGGGGACAACAAACCCCACATCTTGGTTTATGTGTTCTAACTACCAATCTGGGTATCACCGTGTGCTCAAATGGCTCAAACGCTTTATTATGTCAGAGTAAAATATTTTTTCTTTTTCCAACATTGATGTCCATCTTGTCAATGTCTACTCAGGTATTATTTTGTCAGACCACTCCCCTATTTCCTACAAGGTGGAATGGACCTTAGGGTAGTACAATGTGCCACATAATCAATTTATTCTCAATACTTCTTTGTTGAGTCATGTTGGAACAATCCAACTCATCAAGCAGATTTAAAACCTTACCCCATGGCCCCATATGTTGATAGTTGGATTTAGTGGTGGAATGAGGCCATATACGCACCACCTCCTTCCTCCACCACTATGTTAAACATGTCTCCTAGATCCAAAAGTGCTTAGAGTAGGCCATGCTCAATGAGTTCAAATGGATTTCTAGCTTCCTTAAGATTGATCCTTTTAATATGCAATTATGGTGTCTTGGAACCTCTCTAAAACACTACCTCAAGATGGTAGACATCCATGTAGCCAGAGGTTCCCAACTTTGTGCTCGGATGCACTAGCAAAAAATTGGTGACAAAGCATCCAAGGATTTATTTAAATCATTGAAAGCCAAATAAGCTCATAGGAAAGTTAAATCCATTTAAGTGGCTCAATCCTACCTTACCTCTCAGCCTAATATCTCTTCATCCTTCTTTGATCATTACACATTGGTTTTCCAAGCTTAGCTTTTTATGCCTGAGTGGTCCCAAGCACTTCAAAAATGCCTTGATGTGGTGCCTCATAAGCTCAAGCCAACCAACCAACAAATTTTTGATGCCCTACTCATCTCATAGGAGATCACAAAGGCTTTGAATTGCATGAGCAATAATAAATCCCCTAGCCTTGATGGCTTCCCATGAAAATTTTACAAAATCACCTAGGAGTTTATCGGGCATGATTTATTACAAGTCTACAAAGAAGCCTTGTGAAATCAATCTCTTGGACCCGTGATCAATCAAGGTAATATCAAATTCATTCCCATAGCCAAATATCCTAAACTGCTTACCAGTTATAGGCTAATAACCTTACTCAATATTTCTTACAATATTCTTGTCAAATCCCTCACCAACCACGTCTGACTCATCCTACCTTTCCATTGTTAGACCAAAGCAAATAAGATTCATTAAAGGGCATTATATTTTGGACAATCTTATTGTATTCTGGAAAGGCATATCTTGGGTTCATTCCTCTATTCAGATAACTATTTTTCTTAAATTGGACTTTGAAAAAGTCTATGAGAAGATCAAGTGGCAATTTATTCTTGCCATGCTCAAGGCTCTTGACTTTGGGCCCCTACTTCATCTATGCAATGCAAACTTTGCTTCATGATGCCTCGACATGCTTCACTATTAATGGGCATAAAACCAAGGAGATTGAGCTCCAACATTATATTCTCGAAGGTTGTCCCCTTGCTTTGATACTTTATGTGTTATCCATTGAAGCCCTAGGTTACCTCCTGGCTTCCATAGCTTCTCAAGGGCTTGTATGTGGAATTGTCTTTCCCGAGCGCACCTTCCATCTCATCAATGGTCACTTTGAAGATGACACCTTCCTCATGCTCAAAGAACAAGAGGCCACTTTTAATGAAGTTATCCAGTGCCTCGATATTTTTTATTTGGCTTCCAGCTCTAGCCTTCAATGGAGAAAAACCCAATGTTTTCATCAAAGTATGTTGCCTATAATTAGCAATGATTATTTGGGGGAAACAATTCAAGTTCTTGGGTATCCCCTTTATTTTTGATAGTTTGTCAGCTAAGCTTTGGCAATATGACATCAATAGGATTGAAAGGAAGATTGCATATTGGATCACTAAGCCCCTATCTCTAATGGGCAAGTTTTAGATTTGCACCAAGATCATAGACACTACAAATGTTTATGATTCCTCATGTTGGGCTCCCTCTAAAGCCTCTTATGATATTATGGCCAATCTCCTCAAAGATTCCTCTAGGCCAATTCTAATTGTGGTCAGGGTTTACATCAGGTAGCATGGGACAATTTTTACCTCCCTCTTGATAAAGGTAGCATGGGAATCATTGACACCTATTAACAAACTATGGCCCTGTGTGAAAAGTGGGGTTTTTGGCCTATCAATGGCAATGAATCTTGAAAATTTATTTTAAGACACTGTATCTCTTGGGGATCTCCTTATGCTAAAACTAATTGGAATAATTTTGGCTTCTAATCCTTCCTCGTCACTACTATTCCTATCAAGTTTACTAGCTCCTTTGTGGTCAAAAGTATATGGAACACTTTTGAAGTAGTCAAACCCCACTTGAAGTGGGTGGGGGATGGTTTTCGAATAGGGTTGTATTTTAATGACCATAGCTTATGGTGGTCCCCTATTCTTATTACTTTTTCCATTCCCCTGGCTGAATTACCAGGAATTAAAGCTTTGTGATTATTTTGAAAAGGGATTCACACTATCCGTGATTTGGTTAACTCCAGAGATTGGATTCCTTGAATTAAATTAAAAATCTAGTTTCAATTAAATAATGTGGACTTGCCTTCTATTATTTGCATTCAGGAATTGCTACCCAATGTTATGTTGTATAAGCTTGGCCTGCAACCTCTTAAGACCTGGTGTAAAAACTAGAGGTGGAACTATGATACACACTTTAAAAACTACTCTCCTAGGCTTATTTATTAGGTGATGAGTCTATTTTCTCTTGCTTTAGACAACCTCAATAAGCATTGGGGCCTCTAATCCTCTCCCAGGAATTGGCTCACCTGTTTGGATCATGTGTGGTGCCCTGGCCTGGATCTCAAGTTAGCTAATTTCTTATGGTGTATAACTTACCAAGGACTCCCCCTCGATGAGAGGCTGCTCCACCTTCGGATTCCCCAAACCTTTTATTCGGCTTGTAAGTGTCTAAAAGCTTTTCAACATCTATTTTATTTTTATCCAAAAGCTTAGTCTACATGGCATTGGATTCATTCATTATTTCATCCTTATCACCTTGAGCCTTTCTCTTGGCATCAGGGGCTCTTTGGGGAATTTTCTAATTGGGTGGCCTCTATTGCCTTTCTCTAGCAATTCTTTCGTGCTATCACTCTTTCAACTATGGAAATCCAGGAACAATGTTATTTTTAATTATGAGGCCTATGGAATTTTATTTTCAGTTAATGAAAAGGTGGTTTTTATTTCATCGGTTTATTTTTAGATTCAAGTCCAAGTGGAGAAGATGACTCTAGACCTCCGCCCACTGTAGGAGCTCCTCGACCATTGGGGGAGTGCCCCTTAATGAGTAAAATTCTACTTGATGGTCCATCATGTGATCTACCACCACCCACGAGGCGTAGAAGCAAAAGTCATCCCAGAAGTAGGGGCCACTTTTCTCTTCGCCCTCCCTAAGGGGTGGCTGTATTTCACATGACAAGTCTGACACTGGTTCTTCACAATGGTCTCTAATGAGTGCTTTTATTCCTACACATCCCATTGATAGTTGGCCTATCAATATTCATGATGACCCCCTGGATGGCTGGAATGCTCTGGAGATTCTTGACGTAGAACCCTCTGCTTGGTCGGCACTTCCTAAGAATGATCTTCTACCTCCACCTCCTGAAGCAATGACCTGTGTATAATGTTTTGCTTTATAGTTGTTTGTGTCATGTCTTAACCGACTAATTCTATTTTTTTGAGCTAAAATTATCTTTCGACAAAGAGTTTGAACCGTGATTTGTCTGACTACTTTACTTTATAACCTTTTATAATTATTTTTTTTTCTTAATATAATATGAAGTTTCAATAGTCTCATAAAATAATTATGTGATGTCTAATTTATATAACAAATATATTTTAATAAAAATTCTCAAATATAAAGATTCACTTTCCTAAATACGAATAATTTTAAGCCCCCTATATATCAATATCAATAATATGAGCGATAACATCCCATGGCCCCTAAATAAAATTTGAAGACCTAATCAAACATATAATTTGAAGAAAACAAAATGAAATAAAACCTCAATAAACAATTGACATGAAATCAATGGTTTTTGCTTGGTTGGCGAACGCAGAAGAGATAGAGACCGTTTAATGTTCTTGGCTAAGATATCACAGCATTCATGACTTGGGGATAGTGAAGATGAAGCAAAAGTCAAATAATTACATCAGCCGTGCAATTTGCAAGCAAATGATTTTTAATTTTGAAAAACCCACCTTCTGGGCCCCACGTGCCATCCGTTGATATTAAAAAAGTTCTTTCAAGTTTCATCCCCACCGCCCGTTTCACATGGAGCCGTAATGATTTTTACCTGAGACTAGCAGCATTCAGACATCAAAGGGAAGGCAATACTCTGCCCCACATATTGCCAGCTATCCACCAATGTGTGTAGACGGTGCAACGGCTTTGTTTTTTGGGAAGATAAATTTATCTAACCGACGCAACGGATCTTTATAAATGCTGAGAGATTTAGCTCTGAGGAACTCTCTCCTGTAGGTGCTTATGGATTACTCTCCAACCATTCAATTTGGGGATAATAATTTTATTAATTATTAGGGCAACAAACACTGTCAATTTTGGATATTTTGTTGGATCTAGGTCCAAATCTTTACTGGTCTTTATATTCTCTCTCAGGAATATGGTCTTCCTATATATCTAAAATTACACACCATTTTAATTATTGTAGTTTTTTAATGGAGGCTGCAATTTCCATACTGAAGATTTTATTATTCCAGTTTTTTTAAATTATAAACTGAAAATGTTGTAATAATCATTCTTTTGTACAATAAAAATGATATTAATTGGTCCTTCAAATGAAAATGTGATAATATATTTGAATTTTCCATCTATGAAACTTCAAGTGTTTGGAGAAGTGGTTGAAATCTAAAGAAGAAGAAATGGCTCTACTGTTTTCCTCCATCTTTAAATAACAAGGCAAAAGTATCACTTTCAATGTTAAATATGTTATTAATGTCTTCACATATAATTTTTTTGGACAAATGATGATAAATATTATAGTATTCAATAACATAACATAAAGGACACATTAATGATTATAAGTACAAAAATCTGACAAAGATGACATAAAATTCAATCACTGCATATTTATTATACACTTGGAAAACATACAAGTGCATGCATAAGTTGAAATTAGGCGTAAGATTATTTAGAGATGAATATGAATAAAAATGTTCTAAAAATTAATTAAACAAAAAATGAAAAGGCTTCTTAAATGAAAGACGTTTTTTGGTGTAAAGACATATTCCATTAATGCTCTTTAAAATAAATGTATAACTATAAAAAATAAGACTTCATGGTAGCTATCTAAAATATATGTATTTATTTGAGTGTAGATTTTGACAAATGCATCGTCTAAAATAGTTATGATGGCTTAACATGGACAACTATTACAAATTTACCCTAACAACTTAAATTTTGACTCTTTGACTAATTTTTTCGAAGATGAAAGATTGGAAAAATAGCTGATTTTTTTTTGTCAACATACACAATAGAACATTCAAGATTAAAAAAATTAAAAATATATCACAACATATTTTTTTGAAGGGTTTTTGTATACAAAATAAATTAGTCAATGATCCCATAAAATTCTTGGTGTCAGACATTATTAATAGTATTTAAGTTAATTCAACTATCCAAATGTTTCAAATCTCTCTTTAACACATCAGTGTTGGTCTATATTCACTATAATAATACTTACAAAATATATTTTCCTTGACCAATCCTCCTTTAGATTTTATAATGTTTTGCTATCGGGGATAAATAAGATGCTTACAAATACAACAATTCTCAACGAGAAAAAATTCAACATACTTAACTAAGCCATATGTGATTAAAATGTGCCAAGAAATAATTTCAAACTATTCCATGCAAATCTGGACAAGCACAATACAATATAAAGCAATATTTATATAATATAAAAAAACACTAAATATTAAGTGGTACTTTCCTGTAAACATACCACCCACATGCTACAAACCACACCCTACACCTATCATATATTCACCTATTCTTGCCTATAATTTTTTTTTAAAATGCAAATGCTTCTACTACATAAATCCTTAAATCATCAACATTAAATACATAAGATACAGGGCATAAAAAAAACACGGGCACCTATGAATGGATCTAGAAGGTGGTTGTATATTTTTAATATAGATGTAATATAGACTTTGTACATTTCATACTTTAATTTGTTGTTGTTGTTGTTGTCCATTTTTCCAATAGATGTAGAAGGACCCTAGTACACCTCGATCTATGTAGAACAAGAAGAGAAGATCCAAGGCAAAGAGGCAAAAATAAAATTGCACCCATAAGAGAACCTAAGGGAAATTTTGCAAATAATAAGGGTGTAAAAACGGATTGAAACCATTAATAATGGACTTTAAAAAGAATGAATATTTGTAAAATAAAACAATGCCAACAAAATAGATAATTACTTATGCATAGCTATAATGGCCTTGTGCTCCCTTAAAATTCAGTAACCTGCATTAAAAACCCCCAATAATAAAGAATGACAAGATTCCCCCACATTTTGATGAACCCATAGTAGAATAAATGTTTGATAAGGATGAATTTAGTCGTTGTAATTGGGTTGAGAAACATGGAAATCCTATCCACTAGCACAATGACAACTAGTTATGGGCCATTGGATAGGATGTCAAATATGAAATAGGTGTATAATGGTAGTCATATGTTAAGTGTAATATACATTTACATTTATTAACAATTTATTGATAATATGTGTTTAGGTAAAAAAGTGGCAATGGTCTGCGAATAAAAACACTTAAATATAAAATTTATTTAATATTAATACCAAAGTTTTGGATTTTTTGAGGCCATAAGTGATGTTATCACTCATCATATTATTGATATCTAAGTTGCTTAAAAATATTCATATTTGGGAAACTGAATCCCTAAATTTAGGATTAGAGCAACCCTCACCTTAATGAAATACACTTGTTACACACACTACACAATGTAAAATCATGTCATGAGAGCACATGATAGTAGAAGAGGTTTTATATCACAAATACAAAGCAAACAAGTAAAAATAACTTCATCTAGGATGATTTCATCATATGTCACAAGGCATAACTAAAGTGATCATGCTCTGAATTATCATCAAGTAGCTTACGATGTTAATTAGTGTAGGTGAATTTTGAAGGACTATGTTGATGTATAGACCACCCAAGATATCTTTTTCAATGATATTTGCTTAACCAATGGAAAATTTTATCTTGCCAAAAAAAAATTACAAATTGTTATCTAAAAATATCATCATTTTATAGGTCTTATAACTTAAAAAATCATGAAAAAGGAGGTAGATAAATTGATGACAAAAAATGGCTGCGAATGGGAGGAAGGCGTCAGACGACCCAGGAGAGGATGTGACGAAGGGAAGGCCTTCCAAGGAGGCGACGCACCAGGTGAAGGAGGCGTTTTACTCCAGCGACCAGCCCAAAGTGACCAAGGTTATGGCTGCTTCCCACGCAGCCAGGAGCACCCTGTTTTGGTTGTTTCACAGGATTCAGTAAGGGAGGAAGTAGAATACCTGTCTGCCCATGCCCTGATCTGTAAGTTCATGGGCATTAGGATATCCCAGACTGCTCTAGAAGCATGGATGAGGCGTACCTGGCAGATAGAAGGTGAGATAGATGTTATGTTAGCTGCCAATAGCTATTTCATGGTAAATTTTTCCTCAGTTTCTGACAGGAACATAATTTTTGAAGGGGGACCATATTTTTATGACCGTATTGGTCTGTTTATTAAACCATGGCACTCAGGGTTCAATTCGGCAGAGGAATTGCCTGACCAAGTCCCTGTTTGGGTCCGCCTCCGAAGACTCCCCCTGGAATTTTGGAGAGAAGACATCCTCAGGCAGATAGCTGCTTTAATGGGAACACCCATTGCTGTTGCACACCAGTCCTTAGACAAGAAGTTCATCTCCTATGCCAGAATTTGTGTGGAAATCAACCTCAGCAATCCTCTCTCGAAATCCTTGGAAATTTGTATGGGGGCTTCAACTTGGATACAGCATATAGACTATGAGTCCATTCCGTTTCGTTGCAGAATTTGCCATGTCTATGGCCACCTACACCGTCAATGTCCTCAGGGATTGAAATTCAGAGGGTCTGATTCAGCGGTAGGGAAGGAGCCAGGCCATCTGGCTCACTTGGGAGCATCAGCTGGCCCATCTGGGAATCCTGCTTCTAGGCAAGCTCAGCCAAATTTAGCTTCTGCAAATTTGGGGGCAAATGAAATGAAGGGCCTTGACAAGGAAGGCTTTGTCCAAGTGCACCGCCGAGGTAAAGGACGTGGGCAAAAGCGCAAGAACCAAGACCGGTCCATTGAATTGAGCTTTAACCGCTTTGAAGCATTGGACAACATGGCCATAGAAGATGGCGTGCCACCTGAGGAGATGGGAGATCCCCCTGGGGGAGTGGAGAAAATTTCTCCTCTTAATGAGTCCCAGGCTATGGTGTGTCAACCAAGCCAGGAGACTAGCTATGCGCCAGAGGATAGGAATCTGGAGATTGTCTTAGCGCAGCAGGTTAAAGAAGGCAGCTGGGCTGAGATGGTGAAGGATCCAGAGGCTATCAAAAAAGATAAGGGTGTCTCGGAAACATTAGGCCGACAATAAAGACCTTTCAAGAAAGCATCTTTCTCCTCGCAAGGTAGACCGGGGCGCAAGAAGGATCAGGAAAAATTAAAACTTGCAGGTGATCTGTTGGTAGAATCTGGTGTGGTCAGGACCTTGGATCAGCTCTTCACCCCATCTCCCCAATGATTTTGCTCTCTTGGAATGTAAGGGGGCTGCATAGTTTCCCCCGGCAAAAAGCTATGCGGAAATTGATTGTTGAGCATTCTCCGGATATTCTTTGCATCCAGGAGACTAAGTTGTCTGTTGAAGCTATGGTTGATTGTCAGCATAAATTTTGGACTGCGGGACAGTGTCAGTGTGTGGGGGTGATTGGTACTGTAGGGGGCCTAGCAATATGTTGGGACCCTAGAAAGGTTACCCCACTACAATGGATGGCGGACATCTCGGCTCTATCCATGATGGCAGCTGCTCCAGAAACTGGAGAACAAATCCTTGTTACTAATGTGTATGCAAGCGGGGATGATCACGGGCACCTCAAGCTTTGGAATCACTTGTGCTACATTCGAAGCTGCTTCCCCTATTTGCCATGGATTTTGAATGGAGACTTTAATGTTGTCCTTAGTCTTGAGGAGAAAAGGGGCGGATTAAATCAGTTGGATCCCTCATCCGACCTGCTGAGATACAACATAGAGCGGCTTCGCCTGGCTGATGTGAAGCCCATTAATGGTCGTTTTACCTGGAGCAATCAGAGAATTGGTAAGGATGCTATTTCCGAGCGCTTAGATAGATTTTTAGTTTCCTGTTTTTGGTTATCTAGTGCTTTTTCTATGGCTTTCGAGATTCTTGCTTGGAATGGGTCGGACCACTGGCCCATTAAGCTCACAACCAGGATCATTGAAGGGCCCAAGAAACCACCTTTTAAGTTCCATCTTATGTGGCTGCGTGACTCTTCTTTGTGCCCCCTAGTTAACCACTGGTGGAAGCAGGGAGGACCGGATTATGGTACAACAATGTTTTGCTTTGCCAAGAAGCTCCAGTTTGTTAAAAGAAAGCTCCAGGTGTGGAACAGGAACAATTTTGGCAACCTTAATGCTATGAATAAAAAAGCACAAGATAAGCTGGACAGTACTACCAGGCAGATCCTTGATTTTGGTTTGACTGAGGATCTTTGAAAGGCTAAATTTTTGGCTTTGAGTGAGCTTCAGGAGTGGGAACTTCGGGAAGAAATCTTTTGGAAGCAGAAAGCCCGAATCGATTGGCTGCAGGAAGGGGATCGAAATACTACCTTCTTTCACAAGTCAGTGCATGCGAGGTGCAACAAAAATTTCATTGCTACTCTGGAGCTTCCGAATGGTACTCGGGCTACTTCCTCTTCTGCTATTTCTGAGGAGGCCATTCATTTTTTCTCAGAGCTTTTGACTGATAATGCACCCTTTGCTGAGAGGGAAGAGAATCTGATTTTGTCTTGCATTCCTCCTGTCATCACGCCAGATATGAATGCTGAACTCCTGAAACCTGTTGGCAAGGAAGAAGTTGAGAAAATAGTTTTCTCCATGCATAGAGGTAAAGCGCCAGGTCCATATGGTTTCCCGGCAGAATTCTTTCAAGAATTCTGGGATATCATCAGTTCGGATCTGTTGGAAGTGATACAGGAATCCTTTCATAACAAAGAGATGCTCAGAGGGCTCAATGCAACCTTTCTTGTGCTGATCCCAAAGCAGGAGCAGGTGACCTTTTTGGATCAGTTTAGACCCATTGCTCTCTGCAACACGGTGTACAAAATTATCACCAAGCTGTTAGCTGAAAGACTTAAGGCTTACCTCCCTTTGATTATTTCTGAGGAGCAGGGGGGCTTTGTGGCAGGAAATCAGATTTTGGATGGTGTTGTGATCACCTCGAAAGCAATCCATTCCATGAGAAAATCTCAGGAGAAAGCTATGTTTATCAAGCTAGACTTAGCTAAGGCATATGACAGGGCTGACTGGAACCTCCTGCAAAAAATCCTCTTGGCTTTTGGCTTCAGTCAGGATTGGATTAGGTGGATCCTAAGCTGTATTACTACGCCTTCTTATTCTGTTCTCATCAATGGGGCGCCTTCTAGGTTGTTTGGTGCCTCTAGGGGGCTTCGCCAGGGGGATCCGATCTCCCCATACTTGTTCATTATCTTGGCTGAGGGGTTGGGGTGCCTTATAAAATCATGAGCAGCTCAGAACCAGATTTGTGGATGGAAGTGGGGGAACATAATTCCCAACTCGACTCACCTCCAATTTGTGGATGACACTATCCTGATTGGGGAAGCTCGTATGAGGGAAGCGCAGGCCTTCCGTAATACCTTGGACACATATTTATTGGCTTCTGGTCAGAAAATAAATGAACACAAATCTTCCATTTATTTTTTCAATACCCCGGTGCCTATTCAACAAAGAATTGCGGCTGTTCTCAGATTTCAGATACAGGCTCTTCCAGTAACGTATTTGGGAGTTCCCATTGCAGTTGGGAGGCAACCCAAGTTATTTTGGTAGAATGTTTTGGATAAATTAAAGCAGAGAGTGAATCACTGGACACACAGGTGGTTGACGATCGCTGGGCGGGTGAATCTTCTACAATCTGTAATTCAAGCTCTGCCAATTTACCGTAGCATGGTTCAGGCTGCCCCGATGTATTTTCTTCGTGAGTATGATGCCCTGTCTCAGCAATTCCTTTGGAGTGGTAACTTGCAGCATTCGAAATGGAGTTTGGTGAATTGGGCCACTGTTTGTAGATCCAAGAAGGAGGGGGGTCTTGGACTACGATCTGCTACCCTGGCTAGACAAGCTCTTGCGGCAAAATTATATTGGCGTTGGTGCTCTAATCAACCGCAGCTGTGGGCCCGGATTTTGTCGGCAAAATATTTCCCTGGGGCTATCACGATGGAGATTCCTAGATTCTCCTTGGAGGGTAGAGGATCGATGGTGTGGGACACTCTCAAGGTGGGGGTGCAATTAATTCAGTCCAGGCTATTTTGGATTTGCAATAATGGTGCTGATACGCTTTTTTGGGAGGACTCCTGGAATGGAGCTCCGCCCCTCCTCTCCTCTCATCCCCATTTGCAGGCCCTATGTGATGCATTCTGGGGGGCTGGCTGGGATACCGTTGAACACAATAAAGAATATTTCAATATTGGGAGAACAGTTGCTTATAAATGGAAGCATATGTTGGACTGGCCTCCGGGAGGCACTGAGGAAAATAGAAGGGAACTATCTCAGCTCTTGGATGGTAGAGGATGCAGCTCCTTGCGGGAGTGTGACGAACTGGCATGGGGAGGCGCTTCAACTGGGCAGTATTCTGTCTCATCTGGTTATCTGGAGCTGGCGAAGGACTATTTTGGCGAGGCTGAGTTTCTTTGGGGGAAGAGAATTTGGAATTTGGCCTGTTGGCCGAAATGCAACTTCTTTGTTTGGACCCTCACCTATAATCGTTGCCTGACTTGGGACAACCTCTGCAAAAGAGGCTTTCAAGGTCCGTCAAAGTGTATTTTGTGTGGTGAAAATGCTGAGACGACTGAACATCTTTTCTTCCAGTGCTCTGTTGCCAGAAGGTTATGGCTTAAATGGTGGGAAATCTGGGAGCGACCTTACTGGCACGTGACTTCCTTGGCTGAATTTTGGATTCACCTGGAGCGTCCTCCCAGCAGGGCGCCTTCCTTGCAGCAGGCTTGGTATGCTGGCCCTATTTTTATATTGTGGAACCTCTGGATTGAGAGGAACTGCCGTACTTTCCAAGAGCGCTCGATGAGTCCTAGGGAGCTGTGGCTGAGGATCACCACTGCGCTTCAGGAGACAATACACAGCAGAATGCATGGGGGGGCAGACCTAGAGCCGTGGGATGCCAGAGTGTTGGCGCGACTATCCCCTGGCCCGTCCCCCAATGGTGACCCTTGGTAGCACACGCGCCACCCGACCTCCACCAGGCAAACGGCGCGACCAATCAGCAGAGTTGGGAAGTGGACGCCACCGGAGGATGGAATTGTAAAAGTCAATGTGGATGGCTCTTCGAGAGGCAATCCTGGTATTGTTGGAATTGGCGACATTGGGAGAGACAGTTCAGGCTCTCCTTGTTTCTTGTTTTCTGTCCACAAAGGTCAGTTTACCAATAATTTAATGGAGGTGATGGCTATCCTGGAGGCCCTGCAAATTTGCTGCCAGAAGGGGTGGCTAAGGGTTGTTTGTGAATCGGATTCGCAAGTCGTGGTTAACCTGCTAAGGAACTTGCATCTGGATGCTGTGGATTGGCAGTTGGCTGCCATTATTAAGCAGATTCGTTAGATTAGTCTGGTGTTTGAGGCGATCTCCTTCAAGCACATCCCACTGGAGTGGAATGGGGTGGCCGACCATTTGGCAAAATGGGCCACAGAGCATGGGCCAGATTGGGCTATTTTTGACCAGGAGGGACTGCCCGTTGGGCTTGCCCCCATCCTGTTGCATCTTCTTGATCAGGATATGTTACTGTAATCTCCCCGGTTTCGAGTTTCTTTGAATAAATTTTTTTACCCCTTCTTAGTTGCGATAACTTAAAAAATCATTTAAAAATTATCAAGGATGACCTACATCATGAAAAAAACATTATGACATAGTTAATTCGATCTATAAGGATTTAAGTCTTGCAAGACTACACAATTATAATTATTGGATCCATTTTTTTAAGTAACAAGAAAAAAATTATGTGACATTTAAAAAAAAAATTATGACATAGTTTCCCTAATCCAAAAGTATCTAGGTCTTGTAAGACTTCATGGTTATAAATATGCTATCCCTTTTTTGAAGTAACAAGAAAAAAATTCTATGACACTTAAATAAACATTAAATTTAAGGTTGATATTGTCTTATGATAAGCAATTAAATTTCAAATTTAAAGTTAACATGTTATATTATGAATATATTTTTAAGGTGTGGTCATGTTTGGGCAAAAGGATCTCAAGCAATGTAAAATAGTGAACCCTGGCTTGACTTCGACAACCTACTATGTTTACCATTGTGGTAATTTTGATGCTTTTTGATAAAATTTGTGATCTCCACTTGTAATTTTTGTACTCATATTAATGTTTTTTATATTTCTATGTCTCTTCAACAAATTGCTTTTAGTATCGTTAAAAAAATGATGACTATACATGTTTTAGGCATTGGTTTTTATTGAAAAAAATTATACTAACAATAAACGTGATAACAATTATCCTCTCATTTGTTGTAGTTTTTTTCTCACTGCAATTGCCTACTCTCTATTGACCAAACATAATACTTTTGAACAATTGTGGAAAGAACTAGCCACTATGCGACCCTAACTATAAGATGAGATTTTGGTTGGTTAGGGGAATATTATTGAAAAAGATGTCCTCGCTAGTTTATACTTTAACCTAGTCCATCAAAATTGAACACTATAATTACAAAAAAATATGAAATCATCCTTAATAAAGTTACTTTTACTTGCTTGCTTCCTATTTGTGATATAAAACCTCTTCTACAGGAATTAAAAGTGAAGAGGTGAATTGTTATGCTACGGTTTCATGGTTTATGTTTTCCTACTTGCATCCTTAGCTCAACTTCTTCACATTATTGGTCCCATAGGATTTTATAAGGTTGTAGTACCTTAAATATGCTTGATGCATTGCCCTTCAGGCGGTCAAGCCCTTTATTTATGGCTTTTTCACACTCTATTACATCTGTTGATGTAGGAGTCAGAGCTAATGGTTCCCAAACAAGCTTGAAAGTTTGTTTTGAAGGTCTATGATGAGGTAATTCATCGGCCCCCTCTCCTCCAGAGGTAAGCATTCATATTGTTTTTGTTAAATAATGTTGTAAGTGGTATTAAAATTGTTTTATTATTGCTTACTTTGTTGGCCATATCCCCTTAGAGGATTACCTTCATAATTGGCTCTACAACCACTAGGATCCTTTGGGTATCCATGTCTTTGGAATTCAAAACCTTACCAAATGTTTTTTCTTGTTAACCTTTAAGTATCCCTCCAAGACATAGCTTATCCTTACAAATTTTGATGTCTAGTTTCATCACAACCAACTTATGATTTTGTCTGCCTGCTCTTGTGATTTTAAAGATTCTAAAACTGCTGCCCTTTATGTCCCTATCTAGGTTGAGATTCTTAGTTTACCAGTTCACCTTTAGGCTTTCAAACCCCAGCTTATCACTCACATAGGATGTGTTGTTATGATTGAACTAGATATGTGATTTTCCCCTTGCCCTAACAAGTGGGTATCTGTGGAGGTTGACCTCTCCAAGGAGCTGAATGAATTCATAGAAATCCAAGTCGAGGAGACCTAGTGGTCACAAAAGGTTGTTTACTTTAACCTTCATAACACTTGCTTCTGTTGTTCGGATTTGAACCAATGCATCAAGGATTTTCCTCGTATGGGTCATCCCAAGCCTCCTCAACTACCTCCTCAAACCAATAATTCCAAACCAATAAACCAAAGTGATGATTGGACCATAGTGCCCCCTAAAAGGTTGTTGGGCCCTAAACTACAAAGCCCACCCTAGCTGCCACCTCAAAATAATTCTCCTCCATTTATCAAACCCTCTTAGGGGATTTATCCACCACCCCTTACCATTCTCAATCCTTCTAACCCATAGAGCATTTCTCCAGTTTCCTAAAACACTAGGATGGGTTCTCTCAACTAGTGGCTCATTCTCCTGGTGGTCTCGTAGCCCAACTTGTGGGAGTACAAACTCTCCTTGAGAGGAACATGAAGCCAAATGCCACTTCTTTATAGTTGGAATAATTTCATGCCCTCACCAACACAATAGATTTGTCGTATTGATGGATTTTGAGGATGGGAAAGGGGAGCTTCAAATGGATGACCCTTCCCTATGAATGTGTTATCATGGAATGTTATGCGTCTTACAGAGTTTACCTACAAATACTCTATGTATGTTGTTTGTCATCATATTGGTTTTCTAGATATCTTTTATTTGTAGGAAGTTAAAGTGTCTAAATTTATCCTTTAGACATCCTTGTGAAGTATTTAGCCTGACGCCACCAAAATCACCACCTTGCATGAGGCAAGATGTGGTGACGCTTGTATTTTAATTTCTCCCAAAATTATTACCATGTGGGAGGACATATTACATCAAGAAGTGTAGCTTATTCTTGATATTGATGTCCATCCATTTGGCATTCTCAACATCTATGCTCCCAATGATGGTCTTGACCGCTCCTTATTTTGGTGATCTTCGATAGATAGGCTACCTGCTACCATGTGCCTAGTGTGTGGAGATTCCAATATGATTGAACACCCCCAAGACAAGGTTGGGGCCCTCCACATGCTTTGGTGTGTTTGGGAATGTGATTCTTAGTATTATTTCAATAATAAATGGGGTCTAGTAGACCCTCTCCTCCAATAATGTACATTTAACCCCATGTCTTGGTTTATGTGGTCAACTACCAATTTGGGGATCATCACATTTTCAAATGGCTCAATCATTTTATGATGTCAAATAAAAATCTTTTTTCCTTTTCTAGCATTGGTGTCCACCCTATCAATGTCCACTCAAGTATTATTTTTTCAGACCACTCCCTTATTTCTTGCAAGGTTGAATGGACCTTGAGGTAGTACAATGTGCCACATAATCAATTTATTCTCAATAATTCTATGTTGAGTCATGTTAGAATAATGTGACTCATTGAGAAGATCTAAAACCTTTCCCCATGGCCCCCATATGCTGCCAGCTATATTAAGTGGTGGAATGAGGCCATTCTATGCACCACCTCCTTCCTCCACCACCATAGCAAACATGTTGCCTAGATTTGAAAGCACTTAGAGAAGGCCATGCTCAATGAGTTCAAATGGATCTATGGCTCCCTAAAGATTGATCCTTTCAATGTTTAGTTACGATAGCTTGCAACCTCTCTCAAACACCACCTCAAGCTGGCAGACAATCATGCGGCCAGAGGCACCCAGCTCCATGCTTGGATGCACTGGAAAAAAATGGTGACAAAGCATCCAAAGATTTATTTAAAGAATTAAAATTCAAGAAAGCTCGTGGGAAATTTAAATCCATTCAAGTGGCTCAATCCTAACTGACCTCTTAGTATGATATCTCCTCATCATTCCTTGATCATTACACATTGGTTTTCCAAGCTTATCCTTTCATGACTGAGCAGTCCTAGGCATTTCAAAAATACCTTGATGTGGTTCCTCACAAGCTCAAGAAAGATGACCAATGGATTTGTGATGCCATGCTCACCTTACAGGAGCTCATAGAGGCTTTGAGTTACATGAGCAATGATAAATCCCCCAGCCTCAATGGCTTCCCATGCAAATTTTACAAAGCCACCTAGGAGTTTAGTGGGCTTGATTTATTGTAAGTCTATAAAGAAACCTTACGTAATCAGTCTCTTGGACGCATGATCAATGAATGTAATATTAAATTCATTCCCAAAGATGAATATCCTGATCTACTTACCAGTTAGAGGCTAATAACCTTGCTCAATGTTTTTACAAGATTCTTTCCAAAGCCCTCACTAACCAGATCTACGTCATCTTACATGTCATTGCTAGACTAGAGAAAACATAATTCATTAGAGTGTGTTATATTTTGTACAATCTTATTGCAATCTGGGAAGCCATAAATTGGGCTCTTTTATCTCTTTAGAGAACTATTTATTCTTTCCATGCTCAAGGCTCTCATCTTTGTCCCCTACTTCATGTATGTAGTGCATACTTTGCTTCATGATGCCTCAATCTTATTCACTATTAAAGGGCATAAAATCAAGGGGATTTAGCTCCAACATTCTATTCACTAAGGTTGTCCCCTTGCTCTAGTTCTTTAGGTGTTATCAATTAAATCCATGGGTTACCTCTTGGCTTCTATAACTTCTCAAGGGCTTGTATGTGGCATTGTCTTGCCCGATCACACCTTCCGGCTCATCAATGAACACTTTGAAGATGCCACCTTCCTCAAACTTGAAGAAAAAGAGCCCACTTTTAATGAATTTATCTAATGCCTTGACATTTTATGTCTGGCTTCTAGATCCATCCTTCAGTGAAGGAAAACCCAGTGTTTTTGTCAAAGTTTATTGCCTATGCCTGAGTGGCTTCACAAATATAGTTGGCAGTGGATTGTTTTGGGGGAATAATTCAAGTTATTATGCATCCCCTTTGTTTTTGATAGTTTATCGGTTGAGCTTTGGTAACATGTCATCAACGGGATTGAAAGGAAGATTGCATATTGGATCACTAAGCCTTTATCTCTAGCAGGCAAGTTCTAGATTTGTACCAAGATCCTAACTGATACACATATTTACTATTCCTCCTATTGGGCTCCCTCTCAATTTTTTTATGATATTCTAGCCAAGCTCCTCAGAGATTTCCTTTGGGCAAATTCTAATTGGGGTTGGGGTTTTCATTGGGTAGCATGGGACATTTGTTGTCTCCCTCGTGATAAAGGTGGCATGGGAATCATTAACACCTATCGACAAAGTATGGCCCTATGTGTAAAGTGGGTTGTTCAAGATATTAAGGGAAATTAATCTTGGAAAATTATTATAAGACAATGTATCTCTTCAGGCTCTCCTTATGGTAAAACTAGTTAGCAGACTATTGGCTTCCAATCCTTCCTCATCACTACTATTCTTGTCAAGGTTTATGGCTCTTTTGTGGTCAAAAGTATATGGAATAATTTTGAAGCAGTCAAACCCCACTTGAAGTGGGTGGGGATGGTTTTTGCATAGGGTTATCATTTAATGATCATACTTTATGGTGGTCCCCTATTCTTATTACTTATTCCATTCCTCTAGCTAAATTACTAGGTATTAAAGCTGTGTGATTATTATGAGAAGGGATCTACACTATCCATGATTTGGTTACCTATAGAGATTGGGTTTCTTAACCTAAATTAAAAAAATGTGGACTTACCTTCTATTCTCCATATTCAGGAATTGCTACCTAATGTTATGTTGCATAAGTTTGGCCTGCAACTTCCTAGGGCCTAGTGGAAAGACTGTAGGTGGAACTATGATACACACTTTAAAAAATACTTTCTCGGGCTTCTTTATCAGGTGATAAGTCCATTCTCTTCAGTGTTAGACAACCTCAATAGGCGTTGGAGCCTCTAGTCTTCTCCCAAGACTTGACTTGCCTGTCTAGATCGTGTGTGGCAACCTTCGCTTGGAGCCCAAGCTACCTCATTTCTTATGGTGTTTAATTTATCAAGGATTCCCCCTCGATGAGAGGCTACTCCACCTCTGCATTCCCCAACCCTTTTGTCTGACTTGTAAGCATCCATAATCTTTTAAACATCTATTTTGGTTTTGTCCAAAAGCTTAGTATACCTAGCATTGGATTCATTCATTATTTCAAACTTATCACCTTGAGCCTTTCTATTTCTGTTAAACACTTTTTGGGGATTTTTCTATATGTCCAGCCTCTATTTCCTTTATTTGGCAATTCTTTCGTGCTATCACTCTTTCAGCTATGAAAAGCCAAGAACAATGTTATTTTTAATCATGAGCCCTGTGGAATTTCATTTTATGTTAATGAAAAGATTGTTGTTATTTCATCAGTTTATTTTTAGATTCAAGCCCAAGTAGAGAAGATGCCTCTGGACGTCCTCCACCTACAAGATCTCCTCGACAACTAGAGGAGTGCCCCTTGCACCATGAGCGAAGTTCTGTTTGACAACCCTCCCTATGGTCATCTACCACCTCCTCCCAAGAGATGTAGAAGCAGAAATTGGTCTAGAAATAAGGGCCACTTTTCTCCTCGCCCTCTATTAGGGGGTGGTTCGATTTCTTATGGCAAGTCTGATGTTGGTCCTTCATAGAGATCTCTCGATGAGCACTTTTGTTCTTGTGCAATCCATTGATAGTTGTCCTATCAGTGTTCATGATGACTCACTGGATGGATGGAATACTCTAAAGATTCTTGATGCGAAATTGCTTGCTTGGGCGGTGCTTCCTAAGGATGATCCTCTGCCTCTACATCTTGGGACAACGACCTGTATGTAATATTTTGCTTTCTAGTTATTTGTAGTTGCTTACATCATACTTTGACTGGCTAATTTTATTTTTTTAGCAGAAATTATCCTCCGATAAAAAATTCAAGTTGTGATTTATCCAACTACTTTACTTTATAACCTTTTGTAATTATTATTTTGTATTAATATAATGTGAAACATTTCAATAATAAAACCTCTTATACTATTATATATTCTCATAATATAATTTTACGATATCTAATTTATATAATAAATATATTTCAATAAAAAAAATTTAATATAAAAATTATTTTCTTAAATACTAACACTTTAAGCCACCTATATATCATTATTAATAATATGAGCAATAATATCACCTATAACACCTAGATAAAATTAGAAGACCTAATCAAACATAAAATTTGAAGAAAACAAAACCTCAACAAACAATTGGCATGAAATCAACGGTGTTTGCTTAGTTGGTGAACGTAGAAGAGAGACGCCGTTTGATGTTCTTGGCAAGATATCACACCATCTATGACTTCACATCATGTATGACTCAGGGATAGTGAAAGTGAAGTAAAAGTTAATTATATCAGCCACGCAATTTGCAAACAAATGATTTTTTATTTTGGGCCTCACGTGCCATCCTTTGATATTATAAAAAAGGTCTTTGAAGTTTCATCCCCACCGCCCATTTCACATGGAGCCGTAATGATTTATTCAGACGTCAAAGGGAAGGCACTACTCTGCCCCCACATACTGCCAGCTATCCACCAATGTGCGTAGACGGTGCAACGGCTTTGTTTTTTGGGAAGATAAATTCATCTAACCAAGGCAACGGATCTTTATAAATGCTGAGAGATTGAGCTCTGAGGAACTCTCTCCTGGAGGTGCTAATGGATTACTCCCCAACCATTCAAGTTGGGGATAATTATTTTGTGAAGCTAGCGTTGGCCAAGGTTTTGCAATTTGGTAATTGAGATTAAGATACTCTAGTGCTATGCAGTTTGCTGGTCTTTGTAGATTATGATATCATTCGTCTCTGAAGTTTTGATAGAGAATTTTATCATAGAGATTGAACTCAGTCTCTGTCATAGAATTTTCTGACATGTCCCTGCCTTCAGAGATGAAAAGCTGCCAATTTAATGGATGCCTTTGATTCTAGATCAACTGGTAAACTGCATATCACTAGATTATTTTAATCATTATCCATGTCCCTTAATCAGCTAAAAGTGCTGGGCCACACGAATATTTGTTTCAGCATTTTGAGTGATTGAAAGTAATTATTACTTTGTTTATGAAATTCCTTAAAAATGTTTAATGTTTTTGCCCATTTGAATCACCCAGATATGTAAACCGGTTTTGGATGAGGAGGTGTTTGTAAGGGATCCACCTCCATTGTGCGATATTGATGGTTTTGGATGAGAAGGTGGTTGTAAGGGATTCACCTCCATTGCGAGATATTGATTTTTAATGTTGTCTGTGATTTTTGCCGATTTTTGCCGATTCTTATGAATGGCATTCAACTGTTTAACTTGTATTTTTTCTTGCCGGATTATGTTTGTCTTTGATAGGAAGTACTTGCCAAGCTTGTAAGTTAGCCTTATGGTTTTTAGTTGCAGGTTTCCTCTCAGGCATTTTTAAGTTTAAGGGTTAGATGATAATTTGATTTTTTTTTTCCCCAACCCACAAGCGTCAGATCTATCAAGGTTAGAACTAAAAATATAAATAGGAACCGTTTTGTAGTCAGCTTCAGGCCATATAAATAGCAGTTTCCCCTAATATCAGCCATATGTTTTCTTACAGAAACGTGTTCCACAGCTGTATCCTCGAGGCTCTGTTCCTTTCTTTTTCTAACATCAGCCACAAGCTCGTCATGATACTTTGGCATTTAAAAAAAGCTTATGATACATTACGCGCAGAAGCAAGTTAATCAAGCAACAGCAGAAAGCTTATGGTATTCCATAACATTTTTTTTCTATATCAGGGATCAAAAATAAAAAAGAGCAGAGGGTTAACCAATCTGCTAGAGCCGGGCTTAACCAGGACACATTACGTAATGCATGCGTCACTGTCTCGGGCCCACCATGGTCAACACTAGATCTGGCCGTCTGCCCCCACTCTCCGCTCCTCCTTACCTCATGTCAAATTTTCAGTTACGCAGGACACATTAGGTAATGCATGCGTCACCGTCTCGGGCCCACCACGGTCAATACTAGATCTGGCCATCTGCCCCCACTCTCTGCTCCTCCTTACCTAATGTCAAATTTTCAGTTAACCACTTATCAGGGCTAGTGTGAGTCGTCGGTGTGGTGGGCTTGGGGCAATGACGTACGCATTACGTCGGTAGTACATGCTGGCAATGCACAACAAACCTTTTAAAGTGTCAAGTTCCATAAAGTGTTATGCATGGAACATTACATCAGAGTATGCTCTGCCTTGCCTTGCCATGAAAAAAGTCTTTAGATGTTCAATGATGAAGGCCTTGGACCAGTTCTCAAAAGTTTTCAACTGGCTAAAATGGTGTATGTAAATAGAAGATATGAATGTCATTAAACTTGCATGTCTCTGTGCAAGGTGGATACATCTTTGATTGGTCATTTTGTATTGTTAAGGGTGGATGAGGATGTCATGAGCATTGATTTGATTGCAATAGGGCTCCACTTTTGATAAGTGGCTCAAATCTGCAGTGCAATATTATTTATGTCAAGACAAAACATTGAGGTATTAGAGTATATATTCTTACGTATGTTTGGCCATGCTGTGAATATATCAACATTTGGAGCAATTAAATTTGGCTTAACAACAAATGGAAACACCAAACTCATATCCATGGAAGAAAGGGCAAGGTGATAAAGAACATGCAAGTGGTGAAATATTTCACTATGAGTAGGGTGGTGACAATGAGTGGCAATGGCATGGTATTTCATGGGATGTCGTATGCCAAGGGGCCCATATTGTACACTAAATATAGATTCAAGTTAGTGGTTGGATATACATGACTTGCATAACCCATTGCAAAGAGTCTATAACATGTAGGGTGGCAACATCTTTGATTTTATGACATCATACTTAAGAACATATAAAAACACCATACTCAGACCCTTGACTCGATGAATTTGAGAAGATACACATACAAAGTTCAATAACATGTCACATCTATCAATGAAATATGTAGCTTCCAACAAACTATTTGAATTACCCATTACAAGATTGAAACAAGTGTCATTTCAATGAAAACAAGGGTCAAATATCCAAAGGCTCATTTTAAAACACAGAGAGTAAACCATGTGTCAATTTGGACAAGTCTCAAACTAAATAGATAAAATTTCTAACTTTGTTAACTCTATAAAACCTAATTGACTCTAAAGCCATTTAGACAAAAAAAAGGAAAAAGCTTCTTCAAGGAAATATGCCCATTATATAATCTAAATAATTAATGAAGGATACTATATGATAAAGATACATAAAGCATAAGGAATGACTCTCAATAAAGCAAAAATTGATATTATCAACATTGATTGTCAAGGGTTGACCTTCATTTCCATATAAAGAGTATGCTCATTGTACGACCTATTTCTCAACACCTCATTTACATTTGACTACTATGCAAGAATGAATGATAGTATGAGTCAATTTGGCCTATCGTAGATTTTCTTAATAAACACACAAAAATCCATTTCACAAAATTTGTTTCGCTCATGACTATTCCTAATCCGCTTCACACTCATAAACACTCAATATAAAAAAGATAAAATATGAAGGCATCCCTTCCAATGTAACTTGCACCTTTGGATCAACTGCTAGTAAATTCTTTGACAAACAGATGTTACTCTATAGTACTAGCATTCAATTACAAAAAACTAATTTTATGGAGGAACTTTTACCTACTACAATGCCCTGAGAATTAATTGGCACATTTTAGTTGGGTGGGATTATTATCACTCCAACCTGCACCCGAGGAGGAGGTTGTTCGGGTCTACCTCCAAGGTTGGGGTAACATGGGAATAGCCCAAGGTCGTGAGTGACCTATGATTGGGCTAGACCTCTAGATTGTGGGGCTAGCTCCCCTGATGCATCTATTAGGGCTCAAATTACTAATAGCTATTGAAGTTGGGGAGAAATGGGATAAAGAAATGCATGAGAAGAAAACCTATTCTACTGGAGGTGATGCACCAATATCATTATCCAATCTATTTGCCTTAAACAACACTAGTGAACCACACAAGCAATTGAACTACTACTTCCAAGAGTGTCTAAGAAATAGTGTTTCACATAGGGGCTATGATAGGTGGCTAGAACATGAGGGCTATGAGAGAAAGGTATGGTTCAAAACACTTAACTATCAAGTTCCACTCCAAGCTCACTCACCAACACTTCTTGCACGTTGTATGACCTACATAGAACATCTATTAGCATCTAGGTGAAGTAAGGACCTGCAAAAAGAAGAAAAATCTACCACTTATGCAAGTCAAACAAACACAAATGCATTAAATTAATATGGAATAAGCTGAATCAATCATTGCATTAATCCAAGAGCTCTATAAAGTACAAATCTAGGCAGAGTTTCGTCATACCCAAGTGAGGGATGACAATAATGGCCTTAAGGATTGAATAAATAAAAGAATGAGAAGGGAAAGAGAGGGAGAATGGCATGAAGGTGATAGGTAGAGGTCATAAATGACCATTTCCCACTCCATCATCAGTTACAACATTTACATAATCCCTCACACTCCCTCCATGCATTGGTCTCCTGATTGGTGGTTTTCTATGAGTTGTTGGGCATTGAGATGAAGTGGCGGAGGGTGATCCAGTTAGTTGACCTCATTTAAGGAATGACCATGCCCAAAATGGTCAAGCACTCCTCCTATGGTAGTTGTAAAGTGCGAATGAGGCATAATTGGGCCTCCATGAGGCATTGAGTAGCCCATCATCTTTTGTGCATGTTGACAAAACTTGAAACTACTTTCTCCTCCATGATGACTATGAGGTGTGTCTATTGGTATTTATGATGATAGTTACAAGGTGTAATGTCCCTACATGACCCACTTCAACAATGTCCCATGCCAACCTACACTTCTTGTTGACCAAGTAGGTCTACTAGGCCAATTAGGCCTAGTGGCTTAGTGTCATGTGTTTGGGTGACCATAGAACCTGAGCAGAGCTTCTTATAATAGGTGAATGGGCATGTTTTAGGTCTTAATGAACATGTCATATCATGATATGTGCTCTCTCAATGATATGCAATTCTACTCCATTTAGGTGACTAAGCCACCTTCACTAGCTTCTACAAACTGGGTATTTGGTAAAGACTTATAGGGGAAATTTCAGTATGAAATGTGAGTAGTTGGTGATTTGGTATGTTGAAATAATTCTCAAGCCACCCCCTCCAATGATTGCCAATTTATCAAACAACCCTTCACCCTATTTTCTATTCAAATTCTTATAAAAGACACAATTTATGACAAGTCTGTATAGTGTCCATATAGACCAGTACCATAGTTGAGGTATCCTCTAAGTTTAATAGGTGATCCAAGTGTTTATTAGGTCAACCCAGGGTGTTTGACTGAAAATATCTATATTTTTATCAAGTTGGGTATGTCTTAGGGTTTAGGTAGGGTTTTGGAGGTCTACCATCTTAACGATGGTTCATAAAGATCAGACATCTAATCCAAAACTTATGGTCATGGATGTTTAGTCCATAAAACCCCCTAAATATTATAAAAATATTTGGGTTCCATGCATCTTGTGTGTGGAGATATGAACCCAAGATGGTAGACTTTAAGCTCTTTACAAGCCTTTAGACATGGTTAAAATATTAAAATTGGTTCATAGAGTTGGGGCTCTAAAGTCCATTCACTCCTTCATGGATTTCAAGTGCATTGGGGTCCTCAACTTCCCCTAGGAGCATAGGATTTGAATCCCTCTGTGATGAAATATGTGATCACTTGAACTAGTAACTCAAGGTGGTAGCTTAGGACTTTGTAACTTGAGAAGGGTCTTAAGACCCATTTGATCATTTTTTTGATATCCCCTACCTGAAACATCCCCCTCAATACTTAATTAATCATTATACATCCTTTCACTACCTTTAGTTTGTTTTTGAGGTCTGAGCATGCCTTAATGTGGTGGTGGGATTTGAGGCCTAAACATGGCTTTAGGCCTAATGGCCTAGACTGAGTCTTAGCCTCTCTATGGGTAGGTTGGTATCTTAAAAATCATCATAACACCCTTTCCACCTATTTTCCATCATTTTCACTCACTTTCAGCTATCCAAACAACTGTCTCTACCCTTATACCTTAGGTCCGCCCTTGAGTCTTATTGCCAACCACTACTATTACATCTAGTTTGAGTACTAGACCAACTAGGTTAGGGACTTAAGTAATTTATTCTATCCCTCTACCGTTGATAAGGTTTGTAACTCACTTAATATTCCCTTAGGACTTGACAACATCCTTAGGGCCAATTTTCTTCAACTCTATCTTATGCGTTCCCTCATCTCCTTGCCCAAGGTTTGTAAACAATCAGGTCTGTGTAACCCTTGGTAACTGAATTAGTGCATTTTCTAACCCACTTAAGGACTCTCATCTTTTTAGAACCTTTGTTATGTATCTTTTATCTTTCCTCTAGGTGTTTTCAAGTTTCCAACAACCTCAGATCATGCAAATACTCAAATTGTTGTGATTAGGCCTGTGTATATCCATTTTAGGCCTAAAAGATCATTAACCTTCATGAATTATCCAACTGGGACTAATGAATCTTTAATAAAATTTAGGATACTCCCTTACTTTACTCTCACTTCGCCATTATACAGGGTTATACATGCTTTAGTCTCCTCATGATCTTGAATGTAATTGTATGCTTAGGCCTAACTAGGCCTAATTAGGCCATCTAGGCCTAACCTGTTTGGAAGGGCCAAACCATCAGATAAGCATTAGGAGCCTTTGGGAAACTTTTGATATCATTCTTACACTTTAAATCTTTATAAGGTTTCTTATGTCTTTCCCTATTCTTCCTCATGACCTTGCCTGTGTTCTTGGCTGTAGGTATGGTTAGCTTATTTTCCATAGCAACCTCCTTACTTATCTAGGCCTTTTATCTATATTATAAAGTATTGAATCATATTATCATGTTTCTTTTATTTTTTCCACACCTTATCTTGCCTTCAAACAAAGCGCCATGTTCAATTTTCTCTACACCTACAATTGATTCTGTAGGTGTGGTTCTAGGCTCCTGATTGTGAGTGAGAAGGTGAGAGGTAGGTTGGTGTTTTGTTGCTTTATTAAATGTCACCAACATGTTAATGGATCCTTATTGCTCCTCTTGATCTCCTAGTTCTCTTTATCTTCATCACATTTCAATGTTTCTCAAGTCTGCAGTAATAGTTGTGAGCATGCTCAAAGAAGTTTTGGATTGAGCTTGTTTTCCCTTGGAGTGAGTTTGATGTATTTGGACTCTGTCTGACCCTAACCCCTCCATCTAATACTTCTTCTTGTGTCTTTGTAACTCCTCAGGTCTTTCTTGCAATCAATTCTATGTCCAACTATTTATGTTATTACAGTCAGGCCTGTAGGTGATGGTCCTAGGCTTCCTGATTATGGGTAACCACTTTTGGGAGGGTTGATGTTTATTACTCTCTTGGATGAACTCACTATGTTGATGATATTATAATGTTATTTATAACTCCTTTAGACTCATTAACCTCATCATTGTCTCCATGTTCTTCAGTTTTATCACTACAACCTTGTATGTGCACTTTGGGGTCCTAACTAAGTTTACCCCTTTTGGACTGAGTTGAAGGTATTGATCTTGCTTAACCATGCTTTCCCATCTGCCAAGTCTTGTAGAAAATTTTGATTCTCTTTTAAGCTTATCACCTTTCTATTCCCAATTCCAATACTGACTACCCTATTTGCTTAGTTTGTTTTGAAAGATTTGTAGTGACTAAGTGAGGGTTTGACATTGTAGAATAAGCTGAAGGTGAGTATGCTTTAGTGTATATGGAAATGATGAATATGGGGAAATAATATAGATCATGGATCAAGGATGGGGCTTATGTGTATGCCTCTCAAAAAATTCTAAGACTCTTTGCAGGTAATAGCAAAGAATCTCACATTACATACACAATAGTCATATTGGAGACATGACCATGAAGAGGTTATTTGGTCTGAGGATGGATCAGCTGAGTATGGTAGGTAGAGAAATTTTGAATGGCCTTAAGGAGACCATAATCCAACCTAAAAAACACCAGACACTTCCATACTCATGTGATAAGCATTCTACACATGGAGAAACTCTATCATGTAACTTGCAGATGTGTAAACCTGGACATTTCCTTGCCCCTTAGGGTCCACATGTGTGAAGTGGGTCATGAAAATGATGTGGAATGTTGCGCATACTCTTAATAATCTCTCCAACCTTCCATTTCGATTTCATCATGCTCAAGAAAAGAGAAAATGAGTCAAACCGATACTCTACATGAATGGAAAAGACACTATGAGTGCCCTAACTTATTAGTGATTATTCATAAAGTAGAGAGAGACAATCTGAGAAAAAATGACAAAAAATGGAAGCCAGTTATGGTCCCCTCCTTTGCCCAAAATTTTAGACCTTTATCTTCTCTCTCCTCTTCATACCATCCACAAACCTCAAGAGCTCTACAAAGTTACCAAAGAGCTCGATGGAAGGAGGAGGTCAGTTTATGACCTATTTTGACTAGAAACTCCCTACTAAGCATGGATATGGGACTAAGAGACATATAGGGGTCCGTACACCTACCTGAACAAGAGCCTTCTTTGACACACCTGTATGAACCAACTTAAAACCTCTATTTTCTACCATGAAGACTGATTGATTTGCTTGAAAATTGACTAAGATGAAATGCCAGATGTTCTTGAATCTTGGAAATGTTTGTATGAATATGAAATGATGTTTTCACCTTGTTTTCTTGTTTTACACTTGTCCTTTAGTCATAAAACCTTCTTGGGACGTTATAAGATGGGTAATAAAGTACCTTGAGAGTGGGATAGAGTGTTATAAGGTTGATTCACCATAGTTATAAGCATGGTAAAGACTAGAGGAGAGAAATTTGACCTTGACATCACTTGACATGTCCAACATGACACCTTAGACTACATGAACCCCTTTGACCAACTTGACTATGCCATGAAGTGGCTAGACATCATAAGGTCCAAAATGACACTTACCTTAATTTCATCAAAACATCCTTAAACAAGGCTAATAAGGCTAAAATGACCATCATCATGGCTTGGAAACTTATGAAAAACTAGGTTTTGAATATAGGGGGGTTGACCATTTTGACTTGGGGGTCAAAATTAGTCAACAAGGATGAAACTCAGTTTGAGTGTAAGGTGAATTTGGTAGAACCAATATCACTAGGCTTGAGTGTAAGTTGAATAAGGTTAATTATTCATGCACCTAATAGTGTGATGGCATCCATTCATTTTTATTTTTTTCATAAAATAGGAATCAACATCTAATGACCTAACACATTAAATGTATTATTAATAGAAATTTGCTTTTCAATCAAAAGATGCCAACTTTTTTAATCCAAATATTAATTCTTCAATTGAAAAAAAAACAAATTGTTATAAGTTATAATTATTTAAAATATTATTGGTCCCTACCAGTACTAATATTTTCTCTTTTCATTTAGTCATTTTTACTTTAGACAATCATTTACTTAAAATACATATGATTTTAATATTTGTAAATTTTTTCTAAAGTTTTTACATATAAATTTGGAATATTCCTAGGGGTGTTATTTAGAATATTCTAAAATTTATATGAAAAATTTTGGGTAATTTTTTATTTATTTATTACATTCATACAATGGTTGTGCTTTCATCATCAGGGCATTTATTTTAAGCTTTCTTGTTTTTACAGTTGGTGTAGGTTTATGTGGCCGTAAGACTGTGAAATACTGCATCAGTTGCAGCTTTCATTGTTATCCTTCATACTATCAGTAAGAGACATGCAATATATTTTTGTTGGATTCCATGAGGAATTTAAAGGTTTGAGAGTCTAGTCCAAAAATGCCAAAGGCAAAATGCCACCTTAATAAGTTGAGCTCCAACATTGAACTGATAACGAAGTCTTGAGTTCAAATCTTGAATACACACAATATATTTAATATTATTAACTATATTTCCAAAAAATTAAGATTTTTTAATCTATTTTA
The DNA here is from genome assembly GCA_037957365.1 of Torreya grandis. Taxonomy (NCBI): domain Eukaryota; kingdom Viridiplantae; phylum Streptophyta; class Pinopsida; order Cupressales; family Taxaceae; genus Torreya; species Torreya grandis. Next base: position 1,274,004 of record JARHVA010004977.1, read on the forward strand.
TGATTGTGATTGTCCTTGTAAATTGCACATAAGTATATACTTAAATTTTAATGTAAAATATGTGGGTAAGCGTGATATTTGAAGAGATGTTTATGAGAGTGGGACATCAATTTAAAGATCAATTTTTCCATTGCATGGGTAAATTTTAGTGAATCTAACAATATTTATTATCTTAACTATTTCTTAAATATCTTTTTTATATGTGCATTGATGTGGGCTTAGTTGAGTATCAAGTGATCAGTGCTAGATATTAATGACACAAAATTATCCATTCTGTAATTGCATCTGCACAATAAAAGTGGAAACAGGCTTGTCAAAGGCAAAGTAGTTCATATTCAAGCTAGTATAGATAGAGTGACAAGATTTTAAATTTATTTTTTTCTTTTCTTTCTTGTATATTGTTGGAAGGAACATTTTTTCTTTGATGTTAAATAGTTTGATCAGATCTAGTTTTTTGTTGTAGTCTTACATCTTTATTGCAAGTGCTTAATGTTATAGTCTATATTAGGGAATCTTGCCTCGTAAGTAAGGGTGGATTTTAGTACAGAATAGTAATATTATAAAAAATCAATTGCATAGATCATGTTATGTAGGGAGATATGATTTTTATGTGGCAGTGGCTCTATATTTGTTTTTCACATAAACTTTCATTTAAATTATGTATTTTTTTTGTTGTGTAACATAGATTAAAAGTTATGTTTTTGTATTGATGCATATCATAAATGTGGCAAATTAGAATTATACTTGATTGATGTATGACTATTTGAGAGAATTTGTTACATGGAAAGTTATGAACCTTGCAAAGTTTTTGTTGTTCTGTGGATTATTGCAAATATTCAAATTCATCACAAGCCTTTGTTTCTAGGGTTAGCAGTGTTACATGTGTTATTGACTTGTTTGTGCAAAAGGTCTCACAATTTTCTACTCTTATTCATATAAAAAATATTCAATAGTTTTCATTTCTTAAATATTGTGACTTTTTAGTGATGAGACAGGGTCAATTAACAGTTGACTACTGAAAGATTTACTTTGGCTGATGGTCTTATAATTTTAAATTATTTTCCACTTTGAGACCATTTAATTGTCTAATGATCTAAAGTGATTGAGTAGTCTAAAATAATTCTATTTACAAAATTCATTATGGTCTTATGATTCTAATTTAACTTTTTAGAATTATGAAGTTTAAGTCCTAGGTTGTTAAAGGGTCTGAGTATAGTAAATTAGGGTATAAATATGTAATAAATACAACCACTTATTTGTAATAGAATTGACTTAGTTTGACATTTTAAAAAATAGCAATAAATGATATAAACAAGTATTTAGCTGAATATTGACTGAGACAAAAGATCTGGAGGCCGTAAATTGGGATAGGGGCTAATCTGAGTGTCAAAAACAGGATCTAGGTATCAAAACCCTTCTTAGATAGTAGCATCATAATTAGATAGTAGTTACAATAGTGCCAATGTTCTTATTTTGGTGCTAGTGTCCTCTATGTAAAACTATTTTGAGCTTCTAGATGTACCTGAATCTGAGTCTACCAAGCTTGTTCTTGTACGTATGAGTTCTAGATCCCTGTCAATAACCTATTTTTATTGATTTTGTGTATAAAACCTAAACCTCCATATTACTAGGGCATCTGATTGGCACAAGTATCAAAGTGTGATATTAGTGGGGTATGTTGGACATCTTCAACACCCCACTATGATAAGAGTTGAATACATACAAATACTTTAAGGAGGGATCAAGTCTAATGTAGTTATCCCCACCTAAGTGCTGGTGCAAGTGCAAGTACAAGTGAAGATAACATGAATGCCAATTTAAGTGCTTTTGAGTGGAGATTGAGACTATAAATATGAGTATTCTGAGCTTGGAATAGTTGTAGATGGTTTTATGCATAAGTAGGGTAGAATATGGATTGATACCTTGATTGTGTACAACTTGTTCTGAGTTTGTTTCTGTTATTTGCATTTTATTTACATCTAGTGAATAAAGGGTTAAAATTTATTTATATATAATATTCTAATGCTTGTGTGGGTCTTAAAATAGGTCTAGGCTGACCCTAGGTGGTGGTTCTTTTGAAAAGATATTTGTTTGTGGCCAAAGGCAGGAAAAGCACAATAATGCCCAAACTACGACACTAACACCATTGACACTACTGTATAAATTATGGTGCTTGTGTCAAGGTAGTAAACCCTGAGGCAATACATGCCAGGATGCTAAAGTAAAGGTTTGGGACTACTTTAGGGATGTTTAGGTATGTGTATGTCCTGCATGAAGGCTAGATAAATGTCTAAATAGGCCCTAAGATTGGTCTGGGACTAAGATAAGAATGGGTGGTCACAATTAACACTCTTAGCACTCAAATGTCATTTTTAGATGATTACATTCCCCCCCTTTTATTATAGAAATGTAGCAAAGTGAAATGACTCAGAGAAAGGAAAAAGAAGCATACCTAGACTTACCTATGAGGTGAAGCCTGTGAATATGGATCCAAGTATGTGAAGCATGCTCCATTGTGTGTCTTGAAAATGAAACATGCATAGATCAATACTTACTTAAGATATATCAAAAGCAAAAGACAAGACTAAATAAATAGATAAGAGAGAGGAAAAGAATGAATACACCTCACTAGGTATGTGAGCTAATGGATAAACTTAGTGATAACCTATATATGTGCTTGTAGATAATGATCAATCCATGAATAAATTAGATGAAGTTGATGACTTGATCAATCCCCATGTGTGGCTGGCTTAATAACTTAATCCAATTTTGATTCCATTATTTACCACCCCTATTTTGTGGATCTTGACCTATGAATAGCTTGGATTAGACTAATGGTGTGTCTAATCCTCTCATGTAGGTGTCTCAAGAGCTCAAGTAGGCTATGATTCCATCATTGCCTACTAATGTGTAGTTGATGCATCTGAAACTAAAAACACATGATGTAACTGAAGATGTGTAACTATAATTAGAACTATATATGTTGACTCTATGGCCATTTGGGAACTCTAGAACATAAAATGGATATGTTATTGTAAGCATTTTCCCACCTAGTGGTTTTACCTGCACATCTTTTTAGCTTAATTAGGTTAATTAAGTCATTAGGGGTCATTTACCTTTAAGTGGGTTTTAATTGTGAATTAGTATTTTACTTTTTTGGTGACCTAATTTCACCCTTTATGTACTTTCTTCTTCTTCTAAGTTGGTTAATGCAAACATTTCTTTTATGGAATTTTCTTATTTTTGGAGCTCTCATTCTGCCTCTACAAGAATTCAACATTACTGCATGATCTCTATTCATAGATCTTGGTTAACTCTAACATGATATCAGAGCTTTCCTAATAGCCTCATGCATTTTTCTCCTTTGACACGATCCTCTTGCATTCACCTTAGTTAGTTTTATTCTTTCATGTCTATTTTTTTGACCTTGGAGGTGTGATTCTTGTCTACCTCAAAACTCCTATCAAATGACCTCAAATTAAAAATCTTGTTGCATATTTCTTGTGGGTTTTTTGATATTTCAAATGGGTCTCTCTTAGATTTTTGAAAAAGTTCATGGATTTTTCAGAAATTAAGTTTTCTTCTTACTGATAGACGTTTGTACAGATGAGTAGAAGAGCCTACAAAACCCACAAATATGGTGACTTAAGTAATTGAAATTCACAACCCTATCAACTTGGAAGTACTCAGACTTTTGAAACCCAACAACTTTCTTAGAGATCTAGGTTTTTGAAAGAGTCTTACTTCTCTGAGTTCCCAAGTTGTAGTTGTTCGAAAGCCCAAGTTGAAGTTGCTTGAAAACCTAATTAGTAGTTGTTTGGAACCCTAACCAAGTAATGCTCAGTTGAAAACTTGAGTAACAATTGTTTGGAACTCAAGTAAGTAATGCTCAGTCAAAAACCTAAATAGTAGTTATTCAAAACCCTGAGCAAGTAATGCTCAATCAAAAGCCTGAGTAAGTAAGGGTTTGTCAAAACCTTAGGCAAGTAAAGCTCCCTCAAAAACCTGAGTATTAGTTGTATGAAATCTTGAGTAAGTAAAGCAGCATAGAAAACCTGAGCAAGTAATGCTTCTTCAAAATTCTAAGTAAGCAAGCTCTAGAACCTCATGTGACATTCAGAAGGGCATCAAATTTTAGGTGAAAGGTAATGAAAAAATAGATTGAAGTTTTTGCCATTTTTGGATGAAAAAAACAAATATATAAAAAAAATCTATTTTTATAAAGGGCCTAGGAATGTGTAGAAGTAATAAATTTTAAGTGACATAAATTTTAATCCTTAGCTCTATTTTGGATACTGCTTTTTTGAAAGTGCATAGTTTTTTAAGATCTATGCATTGGTGGTATTATTTTTGGCCTTTTGTAGCATCTATTTTCTTCATGGTGTAATGGATTAAATCTCACTTCATCCCTATTGTACTCTCTCTTAGACTCATTATTGATTGAATCTGATGTACCTCTAATTCCTTGTACTTATGCACCTACTGCTCAAGACACATTTTCAATTGAATCTAATGTCTATACGAGCATGCTTATATTTGAAATATCTAGGGGGGTCATTATTGATAGTTCTAAGGGGGTACTATGTTGTGTTATGCATTCTTTCTTCTTATGCTTTCTTCTTTACTTATTGTAACAATATTTACTTCTGCACTATGGATTCACTCTCTATTAGTCCACTTACACCATTTAATTATCATGAATGAAAACCTAGAATGGAAATCATCTTGCAGTCCAAGGGTTACCGTCAAATTATAATGGGCATTGAGATTGAACCTACTGATGCTAGACTTAAAATCAAATAGTTTAACCATTATGACAAAGTCCATGGACTACTTGTCTTTCCATCTCCTCAGATCTACTCTTTCATATCGAATCTATCAAAACACCTACTAAAGTGTGGGCCCAACTCAAAAATATATTTAGGGTGAAATATGTGATGAGAGGACATGAACTATATAATGAGCTCATTAGATTGAGCCCAAATGACTTTGACACTCTTCAGGACTTCTTCACCAAGTTTAGACCTTTGAGATTATAGTTGAAAGTATGTGGAATTGACAAGAAATATGAACAACTTGTTCTATCAATACTCTGTAAATTGGGTCCTGAATATTTTGCATTTGTGTCCACTTTCCATGCCACTAAGAGTGCTCTTGACATTGCATGGAAGATGCCTTCTTTAGATACCTTTGTTGCCAACCTGATTCAGGAGTAAGATAAGTTGATACAGATGGGCACATTGATGTCATCTAAATATCATGCACTACTTGTTGGGAAAGATAAGGCTTCTAATAATAGAGAGAGAAAGTAGAGCAAGAAAAATGGTGAGAAGGGTGAAAATCTTTCCACCTCCAAATCAAACAATGTGACCTCTTCTTCTAGTCATAAGCCTAAGAAAGATTGGATAAAATGTGGGCATTACTCAAGTAAACATGATGAGAGTAAATGTTTGAAGAAAAAAATTAACCACCTTAATAACATTCTTTTTCATAAAAATATAGGTGTTCCAAATTTTGTCAAACCATCTTCATCAACCCATGAATCCACTAAGGCAAATGACTCTAGCAAAGAAAAGGCAAAAAATAATAACAAGGGAAAATAAAAGGGCAAAGCTTTAATTGTAGTTATGCTTCCAAATCCTGATACATGGGTTATTGAATTTGGTGTTTCACATCACATGGCCTCTTCATATATTGAGTTTAGTTCTTTGGAACCATGTGACATGTCCTCTATACAACTAGGTGACAACATTTATAAAAAGGTTCTTGGGAGAGGGTCTGTTGAAGTGAGTGGTGGAACATTCAATAATTTTATAAGTGTGCCCTCAATCTAAACTAATCTCCTGTCAGTCTACCAGATCACTCACCTTGGTCTGGGCATGTGAGTTGAATTCACTTCAGATTCAATGTACATTAGGGAGTTGCATAGTGATACTATTTTGGTTATGGGAATGGTCTATCATCAAACTTAGCTATATAGATTCTCATAGTTTTCTTATGAATCTCCTTTAGATTCCTCTTTGGACTCACCTATACCTATTGACACTTCTGAGCTTAAGTATTTTTCTAATATTAACAACTCTTCTTCTACAAATGACTACAACAGTGAAGTGGACACACCTACACCATCTCCTTGTCACCTTCTAGATGTTCAAGATTTAGTTCTTGATCCACCTACCTTTGGTGTACTTCTAAAATTATAGAGGAACGAATCTACTGATCTAGGATATATCATACATTAGGCATTCTATTCCACAAATATAGAGGATTCCATAGACCTTCTTTGCCTACTTCTAGTGCACCATCTTGGCGTAGAGTAGTTGGATCATCTACCTTACAGTACAAGAATCATTTATTTCATAAGAATTATACCTTGGTTGAAGATCCATCAGGCACTTGGTGGACAAACTCACTATTTTAACGTGAAATCACTGTGTAAAACATAGAGAATGACATAGAGTTTGTCATTCCATCTTATCAACTAGTGCATAAGTGAGCATATGGAAACAATGTGCCACACACATACCCCCAAATCTGATATCTGAGTATATGGATTATGGATTGAGTTGTAATAATCTATATTTGAGTATCTAAAACTAAAATGAGAATGATCATGTCGATCACGATGCCCCCAATCTGAGCAAACTAGTATGAATATGTGTTAAACTAAACTAAAGATGGTAATCTATAACTAAACCTATGCAAACTTGGACTATACCTACGATAATTTTTTGGCCAATCTAGAATTTCCTAAAATAGAGGCTACTAAAAAATAGTACCATATCTTGGATAGTATTGTTGGTGGCACTAGTGTCCCAATTTGAGCACTAATGTCTAATTATTTTGATTGTTATGAAACTAAAACTAGTCTCTATATCACTATTTCCCATTGTGTTTCCCTAAAATTGATTTATGTATTATGTGTATGTGTTAAAAATTATACTCTAAGTGCATTTGGATAACCTGATCTCTGTGACAAACCTTTGTGAATGCCACCTCTTTTGAGGGAAATTATTGAACATGTGCAAAAACTTTGCTCAAAGGGAAAATCTTTGGAATATGTGTGTTATCTGGTGCATTATGATATCTATGTAATAAACCAATATAATGTTCATACATAGAATTGGAATGTAAGATAGTTTGAGCATAAGTTTATAGTGCATGATGTCTGTTAGATCTAGCATTCATAAGGCTTTCAAGATAGATATAACAATGTATATGAATATAAAATCTAAGTAATAACTAAGTACCAACCTAGGGGGATGGGGCATGATGTTCATCACGACACCCAAGTAGGAAGGGGAGATGCATGAGGTTCCTCATGTCATATAAAACTAGTGTGTGTAACAAGTAAAAGACAAGTGTTATGGCCATTACACATACAAAAAAACATACATATAACACATATGAGGCACACAAAGTGAGCCAATGGGCCACAATATAATGAATATGGGCATGTGTCACTAAATCTAGAAAGTTAAGATATACAACTACATGTTAAAATATCCACATACACAAACAACAAGCAAGTTGGCTTAGAGCCACAAGGAAGGATATGTTCAAATGTTCATATACACAATCAGGAAGGCACACATAAGGACATGGACACATGTCAAAATCATACATATAATGAAAATAAGTGGTGTAGAGCCATATATCAATGACATATTCAAATGCTCTCAACTAGAAGAAGCATATAGATACAATCAAGTCTAAACTAGGAAAGCTATAAATGAGAGTATGCATAAATATGTAGTATAAATTTGTATAAGAGCAAAAATGTACATAAGCTGAGTCTAAAGTAGTAGTAGTCAGCAAAATATCTAAGTAGCTATAAGATGATCAATATCAAGATATAATAATGATAAATCTATGATGTAGAGATTTGAAAGATGTAACCTAGAAATCAAAATTATGTATAAGATGCCCCCAAATGGGCTAATGTATCAAATGAGGAACCCATGTATCTATGTATATGCACCAAGTGGGTAGATAGTAGCAAATATAGATCTGTGTAGTGGACTTAAGTCTCTTAAGTATCTATGAACACTCGACAAGAATAAGTGAAGCATATATGTATGATAAAAATTGAATATAATAAGATAGCTAGCATATGTAGTGTTTGGAAAATATAATAAGTGTAAACATGGCAATGCCTATAATCTATAATTTTGTATTTTCTAATTAAATATTTGAACGTTTTAGTGTTTTGACATATATTGTTTTTATATATAAGCTATGTATAAATAACATGGAAATGAAACTATATACAAGGAGCAAGAAATAAGGAAACTATGTACAAGAAAGGAGGAACATACTAACCGATGAGCCTCATGGGAGACTCATTATGAATGTGTCATGTGTTAAATAAAAGGAACAATAATCATGTGTGTTGTGTGAAAAGGTAACTAAGGTCATAAAACCTATTGTACTAAATGATCTATAGCTAGCATTGCCTACGAAGTGGTGCTAAGAATCCATGAAGTTGACTTGGGTGTTATGTGAATTGTAGGGGTCTTAAGGACCCATTTGGTAGAAGAAGTTGTAGCTATCATGGGTGCCCTGTGCTAAGAACCCTAAGAACTCAATAACACTGATATTGGAAGGAAAAGGGTAGACAGAGGCCTTTTAGAATCTAGAACATATATTTGACATAGGGATCTATCTAATAAGGGTCTATTTAGGAGTGTATGCATACTTGGTAACACTATAGGAGTAGACCTCACTTGTATTGGTGGCTCAACTGAACTTTGTGATGTATTGATGGGAATTATGCTTAGAACTATAACTGGTAGTTATGGTGTAACTTCTTATCAAATAGGTAAAGGATACTCATATGAAAGACCCTCAACCATGACCACCTAATTAGTGTGTATTTACTTGAGTCATTTGTGCTTGGTAGATGGAATTGCTCATAGTTATTGTATCCATGGACTACTGAATAACATGTTAATGTGCCTACACTAGGTACCATTAAAAATCTAGTGGCCACATGTACTGATCTAACATGTAGTGGAAGTATAATCTCCCCAATAGAGATCTGAGCATGGCCCCTAAAACCAGAAATAACTATGTTGGTAGGAAAAATTCCTAATATAAATAACCCAAATGTCATAGAAGTGTGATAGTGCACATGTTAATACTCAACCCATTATCAACAATAACACTCTGAATAGGATTATGATCAATGTAGGCTCATAAAAAGAGTGTATATAAATTTGAATCATCATAAAAAATCTCCATCTCTGAGAAAGTGATGAGTGTTCTAGTTGATTATGTAGTATGATACACACTAATGATATTATGTATGAGGCATGTGGTGTGATATGATGCTGGTGGTGGATATGCCTTATACATATAGAAAACTCCTAAAGTGCCCTAGGTCTCATTAGTTATATGTTTTTGAAATGGATTTGAATATATTTTTAATGCCTTAGCTTTCACTTGTTAAACTTTGGGTGCCTTTGTGGGTGTGCCTGCATCAATGATGTTGGCATCTATCAAATCTTGCATCTTATGTTTCATGTTGACACATCAGTTTGTAGAATGTCCTGGTGCCATGTGATAGTTTCAAAATACATTAGAATCATAGTTATTGGAAGAATTTGTGTCGTATCAATCTCTTTGATGGGAGGGAAAGATATGACATTGCATTCTAAGAGCTACTGTAAAGCATGTGCCAACGATTCTGGAAGGTTGGTGAAAATTCTTCATCGAGGAGATGGATCTAAAGCTATGTTAACTATGGCCTTTTGATCACTCTTATTTTTAGTGGCCCTTAATTTATATGAAGTCTTATTAAAACTCTTAATAATTGACTTTGATCTAGTTGTGTACTTTAATTTACCCATAGAGAGAAGCTTGACTTCCCTTTCTTTCATTATGTGGCATAAATATGTGAATGTTGAAAACTTATTGAACAAGATAGCTTTGTGTAATGCTGGTAGTAAACTATGTTTGAATATGTCTTAGAGCTCTCTATTTACCATGTGGATAATCATCTTTTTTTAATATAGTTTTATATCATAAGATATATTTTTTAATAAGCTCATTATATTTTTTCTTAAGTTGTGCCACTTGAGCATATGAGATCTTATCATTGATGATAATTGAAAAGTGTGTTAAAACATATTTGTAAATGGATTGAATGTAGTAATAGATTGATTTGGAAAATTGTAGAACCATTGTAAGGCATAGTCCCTTAGACTACATGGAAACAACTTAATAAGTAGCCAATCATTTGAAATATATTCCAAACATGTTGCATGGAAAGCTTGTAGATGATGCTCTAGGTCACCCTTACCATCATACAAAGTAAGCTTAGGTGACACAAATATAGATGGTAAAGGAGTTATTTCTATGTGTTGAGCTAAAGGTTTATGTAAAAGAACATGAGAATCTAAGACATGTCATGGCCTAGTAGCACCTTGCTCAAGATGTAACACCTTATCCTGTAGATAATGTATCCCATGCATAAAGGATTGAACATCTAGAGAAGAGGAACTAGCCATAGGGGGTGATACCATTATAGAAGGTTGTTGAATTAAAATGAATTTTTGTACGCGATGAGTTGACCCCAAAGTAGGTGTAACATTATTGTTCTCTGGGGGAGTAAGATTGACCATTATTTTATTTGTTCTTTATTTCCATTATGGATTGAAAAATTTATGCATGATCATGGGATTGTTCTTGAAGTTTGCCTCTGAAATTATATAAAATATCATCCTTATTGACAATAATATTTGCATTGTTAAGTGGGGGGAGAGTGTCCCAATTCCCATCTTGTGTATTATTTTAATTTTGAGTACTTTTTGAATCACTAGTTGTAGATGCACTTTGTTGTGATTTATTGTTTTGATATATAACATTGTTTGCCACAAATTAACTAGGTGAAGATGCATATATATGATTGATATTAGTTTGCCCTAGGGGCCTTTATCTTATAATCTGATTTTCCAATGTTGTAATATTTTCATGTAATAGTTGATTTTGAGTTTGCAATTTTGAAACAAACCTATTCATATTAATAATTTGATTCCTCAGAGTCTCACAAGTACAAACCTTAGTTACTTCTGATTGAACATGGTAGCACACACTCGATTGGGAAGAGGTGGAGGCATGGATAGGTTGAGTATGGGCATTAATAAAAATAGTATAGGTTATGTTATCTCGTGAAGGAGTGATAACATGGACTTGAGTAGAGGTAAAGTAGTTACTACCTTCATTGAGATGAGGAGGAGAAAGAGATTATTTCCTATGCATAATATATGACATTGAAACTTGAAACATAGTTTCTAAGGCATTAAATTTATGGAATAAGTCTAATAAACTATATTGTAATTGATCCTCTCTATATGTAGGGATTTGTTTCTTAATCTAATTATACATAATACAACACTAACATGCTAGAGATAGAATGAAATATAACATAAATTTTAACTAATATAAAGCATCATGTACATATGTGTTTATGTCATCTTTGAATTCATTTCAAATGAAAGGAAACAAGTCTACAAAGGTGTGAGGAACCTTCTGGATTGATTCACAAACTATAGAAAATAAATAAACAATAAAATGAACTTTGGAAAACAACTCAAAATAACCTTTAAATTACAAGAAACTTTGAGGGAGAAACCTCCTTTGAGAAAGCTCAATACAATAATATTCATGGATGATTTCATTGGGAGTCAAAACTTATTTAAATATTAAATATATTCTAATAACTAATGCTTCCCATGTATGTGGGATAATTCAAATATGCTAAAGTGATGGCTTACAAAGTATATACATCCATAGTGACTAATACACTAATAATGTAAAGAGAAGGGTAGGACACATGTTCCTAATATCCCCTCCCCTTTAGAAAAAGCTTTGTCCTCAAATATTTAGATGTGAGAATTATTATTGAATTTGGAATAGTGGTTCTTATGTGGCATATTTTGGTTGCATGTCGTGCCTCTAGATTAAGACTTCTATGATTAAATTGGAGTTAAGTTGACAGGTGCACCTATTCAGAACTACTTCCAATTCAAGAATGATGGAGATTTCATTATCAAGTTTTGGTAAAATTGATTGCACTCTAATGTCAGGGGATCTGTAGCTCTACCAATTAGAGCACAATTGATTACTTGCTTATATGCAATTAAACACGAAATTATACCAGAATGATAAAGTAGCTAGAAACTTGAGACAACAAAGAATTTGAGAGACAATACACACTCTTGTATTAAATACTACTAGAAGAAAATACAATAAGGAAGATGCCACTTCTTCCTCCACCTCAAAGGCTTGCCACACCTCAAGACCTTCTTCCCTCTCTCTCTTGCTCAACACAACAACTCTAAAGCCTGAGTTACTATCCCTCCTTGAATGCTTCAGCTGATCTCCTTGACCTTACACCTGTAGATCTCCTTGACCTTGCTAGCTTCAATGCCTTTACTTGCCTTAGAATTACTCTACAATACATGCCTTATGGGTCTATAAATAAGATCCCATGCTTACAAAAATAGAAGTCTAACTACTAAAATTAGACACACAGCCCGCGACTTAAATTAGCCCCTTAGCATGCAAACACTCGGTTCAACTAATTGACTGTTCGTCAACAACAGTTCTGAAAATACACAGGCGACCGCCGCCAGTCCTTGCTAGTCTGGTGCTGCCGACGTCGGCTGACTTCCTGCCGTCGCCGGTCTCCTTCTCCACTGCACTTGACCGACATCGGTCATACTACCGACGCCGGTGGCTCTGGTTCTTCAGCATCCTTCCTTCTAGTGTCTGCAAACAGTTGAAGCGTTTAGCTCCACACCACAACAATCTCCCACTTGGAGATAAATAGCTGCAACTTGTACCTGTACCTGTACACCATCTATTTTGTTCCTTAGGCTCTGTATCCCTCTTCAATGTCACTCTTGAAGACCAACCACCACGTAAACCTGTGATGCAATACCTGTATCTTATGCCAAAAGAATTTTGCTGCTCCCAAATTCTCCATGACACACTTCTGAACCAACTCTACCCTTAGCTCAGAAAACTCCCTGTATATGAAACCCTGCAACAAGTAACACAATATAGTAACAAGATAATGTAGCTAATATTATCCAACCTGGTAAAGATAAAATACAATGGTCAAACCTCCATTGTTCTGCAGCATAATCAAGACCATATACCATAGCCTTCTGTCTCATGTATCCATCCACTCTCTTCTCTAAAACGGGAATCCATCCCTCTATCCAGTGCTTTCTTCCAGCTGACAACACTACCAACAAATACCTGTTTGGTTCTCCAAGGACTCACACTCCTCATCCATGCCAAGCTCCCACTGTTTCTAGATTCTACCTGCATTGCTTCTTCCATCTTCCTAGTTCGTGACTATCAGTAAGCAATATAAAGAAGGTGAACAACGAATATGAGGTTCACATACCTTTCCTGACCTCCACATGGGTGTTTGAGACTTAGTAATTCACCCAACATCCGTTCCAGTGACCAATCTGGGCCATCTCCTAGTCTGCTTCTGACCGATGTCGGTTCCCTGCACTGACCCTGACTGCCGACGTCGTTTCCCTGGCCGACATCGGCGTCCCTCCTGCCAACGTCAGTCCTTATGACCGACGTCAGACTTTTCCTATCTGACCTACTGACCCTGCTGGTCTGCACATGACCGATGTCGGTATCTGGATGACTGACGTCGGTGCCAAGCTACCGACATCGGTGTCTGTGTGTTCCTGTAAGTGATGAAATTTTCATCTGCGAGCTCTTCTTGGATCATACCTCTGTCCATGCTGCCCTGCTCAGATTTATTCAGCCCCTGTGACTGATCTCTGTCCTTCATCTCCTCCATAAACACCAAGGCTTCTTTGTTCCTGTCAAAGGCATCAAATTTCCTCTTTCTGCAATGAACTGTATCTGTGCACATACCTTTTGAATCAAGAACTTCCATTCCCTCCCTGTTCTTGTGACCAAGCCTATTAGGCCACATCTTCGAATCTACACCAGAAGTGGAATCAGTAATACAAGTAGACAGATAAAGGGTATCTACTTTCTTACCTCTTGCTAGAACAAGTGCTCCCTTGGTAACCTTCCAAGAATCCGCTGTGAGGGTTATTGTGCATCCCTCATCTCCCAACCTTCCTACAGAAATCAGACTCTGCTTCAGAATTGGAACATGCATGACCTCTTTCAACACCCACGTGTTGTCAATCTACAATCTCAGCTGCACTTTCCCTTTGCCAACTATCTGACAAGGCGTACCATCCCCTAAATAAAGAACTCCAAAGTCTCCCTGTTCATACTCGTAGAAGAAATCTTTGTTTGGGGATGCATGAAAAGATGAACCAGAATCTAAAATCCATGATCCTACCTGACTATCTGAAGAAAGTATGAGAGCATCCTGCATCACAATATTTGCATCCTTTGCTTCTCCCATACCTGCATGTTGATTCTCTTTATCTCTCAACCAACACTCCTTCTTTGTATGTCCTTTCTTTCCACAAAACCAGCAGGTGATACCTTTGGAATCGGATCTCCTTCCCGACCTTGATTTCCCTTGCTCAACCTTCTCCCTTTGCCTTTCCCTGCTTTCTGCACTTAGAGCATTCCCTGATGATTCACCTGTGCTTCTCCTACGTATTTCTTCATTCAAGATCACACTCACAACATCATCAACTTTTAAGATTTTAGAAGCAGATGCAGAATTACTTACTGCCATAACCATACCGTCCCAACTTTCAGGCAAAGAACATAAAATCAAGAGATCCTTTACCTCATCATTGAAAACAATATTGACTGAAGCTAATTGGTTTACCAAACCATGGAAATCACTGAGATGAGTATGTACCGATCCACCTTCCTGCATTTGCAAAGTAAATAGCTGCTTCATAAGATATACCTTATTAGAAGCAGAGGGCTTTTCGTATAAATTCGCCAAGGACTTTATCAACTCTTTCGTTGTCTTACACTGTGATAAGCTGGAAATCACAGATGATGTAAGGCTCAACCTTATGGAACCTAGAGCCTTCCGATCAAGAACGTTCCATTCTTCATCTTTCATATCTGTGGGCTTGCATGCAACCCCACCCAACGGTAAGTACAGATCCTTCTGATATAGATAGTCCTCAATCTGCATCCTCCAGTGTTGATAATTCTTTCTGTTAAACTTCTCCATTCGTAGCTTAATTTATCCTGCCATTGCTGAACTCCCACTCAATCAAAAAACCCTGTGAATGACCTGTAATCAAAAACAATACCCTGCTTCCTGCAAACCGTAGCTCTGATACCACTTGTCAGGGGATCTGTAGCTCTACCAATTAGAGCATAATTGATTACTTGCTTATATGCAATTAAACACGGAATTATACCAGAATGATAAAGTAGCTAGAAACTTGAGACAACAAAGAATTTGAGAGATAATACACACTCTTGTATTAAATACTACTAGAAGAAAATACAATAAGGAAGATGCCACTTCTTCCTCCACCTCAAAGGCTTTCCACACCTCAAGACCTTCTTCCCTCTCTCTCTTGCTCAACACAACTCTAAAGCCTGAGTTGCTATCCCTCCTTGAATGCTTCAGCTGATCTCCTTGACCTTACACCTGTAGATCTCCTTGACCTTGCTAGCTTCAATGCCTTTACTTGCCTTAGAATTACTCTACAATACATGCCTTATGGGTCTATAAATAAGATCCCATGCTTACAAAAATAGAAGTCTAACTACTAAAATTAGACACACAGCCCGCGATTTAAATTAGCCCCTTAGCATGCAAACACTCGGTTCAACTAACTGACTGTTCGTCAACAGCAGTTCCAAAAATACACAGGCGACCGATGCCGGTCCCTGCTGGTCTGGTGCTGCCGATGTTGGCTGACTTCCTGCCGTCGCCGGTCTCCTTCTCCACTGCACTTGACCGACGTCGGTCATACTGCCGACGCCGGTGGCTCTGGTTCTTCAGCATCCTTCCTTCTAGTGTTTGCAAATAGTTGAAGCGTTTAGCTCCACACCACAACATCTAATGTTGGGTCTAAAAACTTTATTCAAACAAGAGACATGACAGACTGGGTGAACTCGACAAGAAGGTGGAAGCTCCAACTTGTAAGCAACATAGCCAATCTGTTGGAGAACCTTATATGGCCCATAAAACTTTAGGGAAAGATTATGATTCACTTTTAATTTCAAGGATTATTTCTTGTTTGGATATAGGTGAAGAAAAACCATATCTTTGTGTTGAAAGGTACACTTGGAGTAGTGTTGATCAACATACTAATTCATTCAGTTCTATGCTAGATGGAGATTGCCCCACAAAGTATTGAGAATATAATTGTGATGTTAGAGAGTATTGTCAAGTGTCTGAATCAGGGAAATACTAGGGGTATATGAAGGAAGTGTTGGGGGCACTTGACAATAAACTACTTCATATGGAATCATTTTAGTATAAGTGTGGTAGGAGGTATTGTACCAATATTTTGAGAGGGGGAGCCATTTTTCACATTTTTGTTATTATTCCAATACAAAGTAATGAAGGGATATTTCCAATAATTTATTGATAATTTCTATCTGGACATCTATTTGGGGGTGATATGTGGAACTAATCTTCAGTTGTGTGCTTGTGCATCAAAATAGCTCCATCCAAAAATAGCTAGTGAAATTTGCATCATGATCAGATATAATTGAAGAAGGGATGCCATGAAGATGAAAGATCTAATCCATTAAAACTTGTGTGACCATGGAGGATGTATAAGGATGGCTGAGGGCACAAAAATGACTATATTCACAGAGGTAGTCTACGATGACCAGGATCACTATTTTTCCTCCAAATTTAGGGAGCTCCTCAACGAAATCCATAGAAATATTGGTCTAAATCCTAGTAGGAATGGTCAAAGGTTCGAGAAAACCATGAATCATTGTTGTTTCACCTTTGTTGTGATGGAAAGTATCACATCTGGTCACCATCTATTTAATTTACCCTTTCATCCCCTTCCATAAGAAATTTTGATGTACCCGCTCATATGTTTTGAGAAATTCCAAGTTCCCTATTGATGGAGAATCATGGATTTCATAGAATATGGCTTGATGAAGGTATATGGTATTGGGTAGCACCAAATGACTCTTATTGTAATGTACTATAGAAGGATTAGTGGTTAATTAATCAATGAGGTGGTGTAAGGAGAGATCATGTGCATACCCTTGGTGTATAGATTCCAAATATTTTGGAATGGGTGTGGAGATGGTAGAAAGGGAAGTTTGGTCCTTGAATGTGCATGAGAGAGTATTTTCCATGACACTATCTTTACCCTTCTTATAAGTGATCTCATAATCATAGCCCAAGAGTTTGCTAATCCATTTCTATTATGCCAATGATGAGACTTGTTGTTCTAAGAAGTTTTTCAAACTCTAGTGATTAGTTTTAATAACAAAATGATTCCCAAGTATGGCCACCATTATTGTACTACAACAGAATTGCCATCATTTCCTTTTATAATAAAGCCAATTTCTTCTAGAAATGGCTTTGATAGTGAAAGCAATGGGATGACCCTCTTGGAGAAGAACAACACCCATGCCATTGCCATATGCATCACTTTTGATGGTGAAAGTTTTGGTGAAGTTTAGCATGGCCAGAAATGGTGTGCTACACATACCCTATTTGAATGCCATGAATGCCTAGATAGTAGTGGCCTCCCATGTGAATACATCCTTATTTAATAAGGAAGGTAAGGGAGCCACGATCTTTCCATAATCCTTAATGAACTTACACTAGTATCCTTTAAGTCAAGGAAGTCAAGTTCTTGTAGAGAATTTTATCATAGAAATCAAACTCAAGTCTTTGTCATAGAATATTCTGATAGGGTCCCTGCCTCTAGAGATGTAAAAATGTAATGATTTCCAATCTAATGGGTGATTGTGATTCTAGATTAGCTAAGAAAATGCATATCACAAGATCAATTTAATCATTACCCATGTTCCTTAATCAGATAAAAGTGTTGGGCCACATGAATATATGTTTTAGCATTTTGAGTGATGGTAATTAATTATTACCTTGTTTATGAAATTCCTTAATTGCTTAATGTTTTTGCCCATTGAATCACCCAGATCTTTAAAGTTGTTATTAGATGAAGAGAAGGTTTTAAGGGATCGACCTCCATTTTTATATTTTTATGCTTAATGTTGTCTTGGTTTTTTGTGATTTTTACTAATTCTTATGATTGGAATTCAACTGTTTAACTTGTATTTTTTCTTGCCAGTTTATGTTCATCTTTGATGGGAAGTATGTGTCAAGATTGTAAGTTATCCTTATGGTTTGTAGTTTCAGGTTACCTCTTAGGCATTTTTAACTTTAAGGGTTAGATGATAATTTTTATTTTATTTTTCCAACCCATAGGCGTCAAATCTACTGGGTAATCAAGGTTAGAACTAAAGATATAAATATGAACTATTTTGTAGCCAGATTTAGGACATATAAATATAAATAGGAACCAAAAATATTTGTATAACTCCATAATCTAACCCCATCTCTTCAATTCCCTAATTAAGTTATAAGTTTTTTCATTAATGCTAATGACTCAAAGATTCATCTCACATTTGGAAAACTCTTATTAAACACTTCCTATTGGTTCATGTCAACAGGTTTGGCACATTTTGTTTAACCACTTCCTATTGGTTCATATTTTGTTTAATCATCCTATTTTTTTTTACACAAACATGTCCCACCACTGTATTTTTGAGGCTCTCTTCCTATATTTTTATAACATCATCCACAAGCAAGTTAAACAAGATATAGCAAAAAGCTTAAGTTATCCCATAGAATTTTTTCCCTATATCTGGGATAAAAAAAGATGAGTAGGGGGTTAGCCAATCTGCCAGTGCTGCATAAGAAACTGCTCAAGGATTCAAGTTCCACAAAGTGCTCTGCATGAAACATTGCATTAAGTTACGCACTAGCCAACCATGCCTTGTCCTGCCATGAAAAATTCTATTAGATGTTCACTGCCAATAACACAAAACAACAACAACAACAACAACAATAAGAACAACAACAAGAACAAGAACAAGAACAACAACAACAACAACAACAACAACAACAATAATAATAATAATAATAATAATAATAGTATTAGTGTGTGTGTGTGTGTGTGTGTGTGTGTGTGTGTGTGTGTGTGTGTGTGTGTGTGTGTGTGTGTGTGTGTGTGTGTGTGTGTGTGTGTGTGTGTGTGTGTATTTTGGTGATTGCTAGATAGGATATGCAGAAAATTACTTAGAGGTATTGGAGAAAATAAACAAAATAGGTTTTGGTTACATCTCAATCTCATAACATTATGTAGAACAATGCTCAGTGACTTGTTTTTTTGTACATTCATGAAAATGCCCACCACTCACTCACTTGAGTTCTTGGGCCTTTTTGCCTTTTTCTTTACACCCAGATTATGTCAAAATACTTTACTTATGATGAATAAATCACAATAGACATGTTTGACCCAAGAATATGGCCTGGAAGCCAAATTTTCAATGATGAAGGCCTTGGACTAATTCCCAAAAGTTTTCCACTAGTTAACGCGGTGTTTGTAAATAGAAGATATGAATGTCATTGAACCTGCTCATTCTCAGGTTCTTTGTACCAGGGTGCCTATTGCAGTCCCTGGGAGAACCAAACACACTTTATCATATAAAAAATGGGAGGAAGAGAATCAATAATGAATATAGAGAGAAAGTGAATGGATCTCTTTGGCTGATGATTCAAGAATGGAGATTGATTTTGTCGGTTGATTACCTAAGAAAAGAAAAAGAATTGAGAAGTGAGCAAAGATGTACGAGAGAGTTGAAAGAAGCTTTGGAGATAGCTATGAATATGCATACATGAATTTTGGACCACCATGAAGTTTTGTAGGAAAAGTATATTATATTGAGTTCCAAGCACAAGAAGATTACAAAAGGTGTAGTAAAGTTAATTACGGGAAGGGGATTAGTAGTTGAGTGCATCCAATGGTTGTGATTGTAGTTGTGACCCCTTTTTTTAGTTATGAGATATTAAGTTATATTTGATTATATGTCATAGATTATTTAGTCATTGTAAAAGTCACTTAAATATTTTAATGTTAGATTATTCATTTTTTGAATAATTAATATTAAAAATAGGAACCTTTCTATACAATTATTAGTCCCCTTCTGAAATATATGCATATTGAAATTGAAAATAAAAATTATATCATATTCAATAAATTAAATATCATATTCAATAAAATGAATACCATATTCAACAATACAAATATCATATTCAAAAATATAAATATCAATTTCAAACTAAATTAGAACTTTCAAAAAATACATCCTTTTCTTATATTTTAAAGATGTAAATACTTGAAACACATCAGCCCAATAAATTTTGTAGCCCCTCAATTGCACTTTTATACATCTGACTCTAAACAACATGAGAGAAAAGTCACAATGTCTAATCCACTTAATTTTAATTACATCCTATAAAATTCAAAATTCAAACATTTGGCTCCAACATATGATTCCACCAACCTCCATTTTTGGTTGTCACCTAAAAAATTGAATACAAACACACATCTAAGCCTCACCATTCACAAACAATTGAAATTTCAAATTATATTCTATAAATCAAACAAAATAATAGAAATGCCAATTTTTAATTTGCAAAGATAGTTTGAATTGCAGATATATTTTTATTCATAGAAAGTGTTAGATTTAAATTTAACGATAGGAATACTTCAACCTTCAAGAACCAATGTAATCATAGGATCATGTTGCAGGTTATAAAATTGGAGTTTTTAGACGAACACATCAATAATATTTTAATTAAAACTATCTTTTAGGGATAACTGTGTGAAGAATTTTGACCTTAACATTTCGGATCACCTCCCATGATCCTTATTCAAGAGAAAGACATGATGAGGAACAACAAATCTAACATCCTTAAATAGGGCAAATATAATGATCACTCAAGGTAAAGAATGAAGTAAATGTTATAAGCTTGTATCCTCAAGTGCCAGCAAGGAACACACTCACCACCCTAACCCTCTCAATGATAAAAAATAAGTAAGACCAAAGTTTGAATTTAATGCTAGTGAAAAATATATTTAGTGGAAATTAAAATTTAACAAAAGAAAGTAAAATTAGAAAACAAAGTTAAAATTAGAAATCAAAGTAAAAAATTAAAGTAAAAATTAGGTTAAACAAATGTTTAAATTTGTTGACTGAGTGACTATCCTACGAGGGGTGGGGATTTAAAATTAATTGGCTAATAAAGATGAATAGAGAATTTGAAAGAAAAACTAAATCAAGGAGGGGAAGGGGAGAGGGAGTTAAGGGTAAAGTAAAGGATCCAACAAAATATTGTAATGAACTAAGGAAAGAGTTTTTAAAAATTAACTTAAGGATCCAAGAAGATGGTTCTTTATCTAGGAACATCTATAGGAAAGGTACCCATATAAACCTTTACCTTCATGCCTCCTCACACCATTATCTGGATAAAAAATTAGGGGTATTTGGAAACCCTTTCTACTAGAGCCTTCAAAATTTATGATGAAGAAAACAATGAATAATAAATTGACCACTTAAAAAAGGTTTTTAAGTTGAATGGTTACACTGGGAATTAAATAACCAAACATATAAAATAAGCCAAGGACAATGTAGGCAGACCTAAACAAAGATACCCCATATAATTAGAACCAATGGCTTTATTACCTTATGTGGAAGGCATTTCCAATAAGTTTTCTATAATTCTTAAGCACCATAATCTCAATTCCACCATCCATCCTGTTAATAAGATTAGAATGTCCTTAAAATCTTCAAAAGACCCTTTGGACCCTACATAGTGGAGTCTATAAGGTGGAGTGCTCATGTGGAACAACTTAGATGAGGGAGACAAGATCTATTGGTACTAAAACTAAGGATCATGTAATAGACATTCATCTTGAAATGAAATAAAAGTTAGCTTTGGTAGAGCATTCTTGCAATCCATATTGAAGATGCCAAAGTGATCGCCATTAAAAACCATTTTCACAAATACAAACTAAGGGAATCCATTGAAATTGGTAATCACTTAGTCAACCTTAATAGAGATTTAGGCTTAAGTTTTGACCCTGCATGGAACAATATTCTTAGCTCGATATAATCCTTTGTTGGTTCCTTGGTCCTTAGATTTGCCTCAATCCCCCCTCCCCCCCCTCTCTTAGGTTTTTTCATTCATATACTTTGTTAGTATTTTTTAACCATTTAATTGTTAATATTAAAAACACTTCCTTTGATATTATTCACTTTCTCACTAACTTATACATTCTTTAAATCTAATATACATAATAAAAAAATTTAAAAACTATTTCCTTAGCTCATTACAATCCTTTGTTGGATCCTTAGCTTTACCCCCAACTCCCCCCTCCTTTAGTTTTTCATTCAAATTCTTTGTTCATATTTATTATCTAATTAATTCTAAACCCCCCCCAAGAATATTCACTTAGTCAACAAATTTAAACACTTGTTTAACCTAATTCTTACTTTAAAATTTTTACTTTGATTTCTAATTTTAACTTTGTTTTCTAATTTTACTTTCTTTTTTCAAAATTTAATTTCCAATAAATTTAATTTCTAATAAATTTAATTTCCACTAAATATATTTTTTCACTAACGTTAAAATCAAACTTTGGTCTTAATTCATTTTTATTGTTGAGAGGCTTAGGGTGGTGAGTGCATTTCTTGCTGGCACTTGGGGTACTAGCTTGCAAAGGTTACTTCATTATTTACCTCGAGTGATCATTCCCATTGCCGTATTGAAGGATGATAGATTTTTTGTTCCTCACATGTATTTATCCTAAACAAGGATCATGGGAGGTTATTCGAAACATTGAGGTCAAAATTCATCACACAGTTATCTCCAAAAGCTAGTTTTAATTATATGGACTATGAAAGTGTAAAATCTACAATATTTTAATTATTTATCTATCGTATTAAAATATTTTATACATTTAATTTCAAGTGTCATTAATTCATAATTATAAAAAATTAATTATTCACATATTTTCCATTCACTTTGCTCTATTATTTATATATGTGACTCATTTTTATTGGGTTGAGCTCATGATGGAAGATGTGTGGGTCATTACTGTGGAAGTCACCACTATTTTCCACATGGCTTGACAAGATTTTATCCATTACTATGGCAAGTTATTGTCACCCTACATGCTATGAACTAACATTCCATGCTATTTATATTTTCTCATGGCTATTATGGCCATTGTGACTTGTATGTTCATGTTTTATGCTATGTTCCTTTTACGTTCATAGGTTTTCTAGACGTGTTTTCTATTCTATGTTTTTTACATGCCTTAAAATCTGAGTAAATGTTTACTATTATGTTAATTTATTGATGGAACATTACACCAACAAACATCTCTCCCTACCTTTTTCATGAACCTCCTCCCCACAAATGGCCATGAAACCTACCCAAAAGTTCTTGACCATGCAACATTTTGCAGATGAGTTTTAGTCAGTAGAATGGAGGGATGATAAATATTGTTATTGTGTCATCTATTTTCATTATTTTCTTAGCATTATTTCATATCTAACTAAAAGTTTATTGATATGTTAATGGATTTATAAAATGTCACACAAAGGTGTGTTGCTTGTTAATGAACCCATAACTATGTTATTTTTCTTTTTGTGCCTTTAATGCCCTTGTTGGAAGATGATTATTGGAGGGATGAAATGTTAGCAATTTTTAAACCCACATCATCCACATATTTTCATTCACATCTTCTTCTAATTTTTTTGGTATTTTAATGGAAGCCCTAGAGTTTTCTAAATTCATGTCATCATGTGTTTCATTTTTATGTCGCATTTCTATTTTATTACATGACATGGGTTGGAAGACACAACATTAACTACGATGTGGATGTAAGCCCCAAAGGTTTTCATGCACAACTAGTATCTTTTGTTCTCATATATGTTCTTATCAATTGATGTTGATGTGTATTTCATTCAAATTTTATAAGTTGCAATATTCTAATGTTGATGGAAGCCCTAAAGATGCTTCACTACATGAAGCATTTAAAGTCACAAAATAATAGTGGATTTGTTAAAGACTCTTTATTTATGGGTGCATTTCAATTCTCTTAGTAGTGAACAAACATATGTTGTCATTTTTTTCATATGTTCATGTTAATTAACATTGATGTTTTTTATTTATCCCTCTCTCAGCCTATCTTGTGGGCTCACTTGAGGAGACAAACATAAACCACTAGGTTTAAAATTGTGACCACTAATAATTTTCAAACGAACACATTATTTTAACTTTGGATTAAATTATTATGGGTCATTAATATGAAATGATGTGCTATGTTGGAGGATGAGTGTGTCTACAATAATTAACATACTAGTAAATGTTTGTCTTTATATAAACTCTATGAATATCTACAATAATTAAAATTTAATGGTATGTATATGACAGTCATGTAGGTTTCCATTCACATACCAATAAATGCTTTTCTCTTTCTATCAATATTAATAATGTCATTAGCATACCAGTAAATGTTCAGTCAAATGTATCAAACAAAATCCTTTTCTCAACTCATATTACTATGCTTGTCATATGTTCCTATGATTTATTCAGGCTATGTTATTCATTAACACTTTAAAATATTCAAACATTTTTCACATATTTGTTATTATTATGATTTCCATTATATTTTCAGTTACTTATATAATTTATTTACTGTTACTGTTCAACATGATGAATGTGAAGAGAAGGATGCATTTTTTCCAAAAATGGCCATGTGCATCTATGAAGATAAAAGGAGTAAAAATTAATAAATATGTTGATGAAGACATTAACAAAGTTGCACAACCCACTTCAAATTAGACTATTAAACCCTCGACCAACCATGTAGAGAAGAAAGCCAACACATGTTACCGATAATGAGTGTGTGTCATTGTAGTTGGAGTGGACAATGGAAGATATGTAATGTGTAATGAGAGATGTGGACCATAATAGTTACTCCATAAATTTCACACCATTTAAGTGAGGCATCAAAACAATTACTTTATTGAATTGGCTAAAATGAATCAAACCTACCAACAAGAAGGGCCCACCCACTATTTCATTAACAATAGAAGAAAGCGATATAGTGTAGTGGTGAAAGGACTAGGTCAACATGGGGAATGGGTTAGACATATCACATTTGAAGGCATATATTACCTACATATGTGAAATCAATCCCAACCCTTTTAGTGATGGTGTCCCTAACAAGTTGTGGTGGAAAGGATTCAAAAATAGGCACCCTGATTTGTCTATGAGAACAACACAAGGATTGGAAAAAGATAGGAATGCCATGTTAAGGCCATCCATTATGTGTAATTTATATGATAACATGAAAAATTTTTATTCCAAAATCAATTATGGGCCACATAAAATCTGGAATTATAATGAGATAGGGGTGCAAGTTGGAATGATTTACGGTATGTGAGTCATATCCAATAAAGGGGCAAGGAGTGTGCCACATATAATATCAAAGAACAGAGAATGGATAATTAGTTTAGAATATAAAAATATATCTAGGTAGAGCATCTTAGGTTTCTACCTCTTCAAATCAAAGAGGAAATTTTATAATTTTATTACTATATGTGAACTAGGTGCATGCATGGCTACCCAAGCCCATGCTTGGATGATGAAAGAACTGTTCATGAATTGGCTACATCATTTCAATAGATATTTACATAGAGGATTTTATCCTAATAATATACATCCTCTCATTTTTTATGGGCACAATATCCATGTCATGATTTCAATGATTGAAGAAGCTAGTACTTTGGGGATAGATCTCCTTACATTGCCTACACATACTAGCCACAAATTACAATCACTTGATGTAAGTGTCATTGGTCCATTCAAGGATTACTTAAATAATGAGAGAATGAAATGGATTAATACATATTGTGGTTATGAGATAAAGAGACAAGTATTTTCCACTTTGGGTAGCATAAGTATGAGGATGATGCTAACTCCAAAGAATATCAAATCTAGATTTTGATGAATAGGTATATGGCCCCTTGACCTTGAGGCACTAGTTAATGATTTGAATCTGAGTGTAACATTCCATGTTGTGGAGGATGAGGTAAGTGATGAAAAAAATATGATGAGGTTGGAAATCATGACTAAGGAAGACATTGAGGCTACATTAGAGAAAATGGAGTAAATGAAGGAAGGTAAAGTTTTTTGAGGTGAAAACAGTGAAATAAAAAATGTAAGAAATGATGCCAATGCATAAAGTGTCGAACATGAAACAAATCATCCAAATGTTATATAATTTGATGGTGAAGAGGATTTGAATGTCCATTACAATGAATTGGATGCATCATTTAGTTTTAACCAAGATTATTTAAGTGTGCCTATGCAATTAAACACACTAGATTAGATAAGGGAGGGAGAAGTAAATCTAGCCTGAATTGTTATATTAATGAAATTGATGTCTCTATGTCAATTCCACAATTTTTTCCTTCTATTCCAATATAAATAGTTTATTACTAGGCACCAAATAGATAATGGAGTGTAGATGATGAAACAGTTGATCTAGATATTGATAAGGAAATTGTAGAATCTAATAAATATAGGAAAGAATATAGTATTGAGTGTCAAATTCCAATGCCAACATTTCTAAAATTATAAGTGGAAAGGATTTCAAATAAATTAGGAAACATTTCACTCAAGATAAGTTTACAATCACAAATCCTCACATCAGATGAGTATTATCAAATTTTTATAGAATGGGAGACCCACAAGAAGGAAAATGAAGAATTTAAGGCAAATAAGAAACAAGAAACTAATGATAGGAAAGCCTTAAGTTAGGTTGAAAGGGAAAATTAGAAACTTGAAAACACAAGAAAAAGGCATATGGAGTAGGAGAAGATACAATAGAGGTGAGAAAAAGAGAGATCAAGATAAAAGAGAAGGAATTCTAGAATGCCAAAAGAGAATTGGAGAGGTGAAGGAATTATAGCATAGAATTCAACCCTTTACTTGAACAACATCAAATATTGAATGACATGATAAAAATTATATCCTCAATTGGTTCATGTCGTAATGATCTTATTTATATTAACATTGCAAAAAATACCACTAGGGACATAGTTGTTAAAAGACCAACAACAACTCCCCTATCCTCGAATACATGGAATGAAGGGCACAACTCAAATTTTCCACCTTTGATGGTATAAGTTTTTTTTACCATTAAATAATGAAATGTATTTATCTTCTTTTGTCATATAAATAATGGTATTAATAAATGTAATGAAAGTAGATATATTCAGTTTGATAATGTATTGTAATTAATTTTACTTATTTTCTATGTAATTAATTTTACTTTTTATCTACCATTAAGTCTAAAAATGGATCATAAACATGATGAAAAGATGAAATACATTCACATGAAAGTGAGTTATCCATTATTATTCTCCACTGTCAATTGAAAATAAAAAAATTGTCATCAGTACCCACATATAACAAACATGAACAACACCTACTGAAGAGGCTAAAATTTATGTTAAAGTGGCAGATTTGAATCATCTCCCAAAGAAGGTGGAAATAATATCTAAGCTTGGAAAGAAAACCCAAGAGATTGTTTTTGAAGATTTGCCAAATTCCTGCTACGCTTGCAAGAAACAGGGGCACTGGGTCAAGAATTGCCCTTTCAGAAGTAAAATTCATGCAAAAAATGTTATGGATGGGAAAGAAATTAAGGTCCAACAAAAGAAAATATGGAGAATCAAAGAAGATCATCGAAAGGAACAAAAGAATAAAGAATATTCAAGAGATCCATGTGCTGAAGAGGATAAAGATCCTTCTACTGAAGAGGCTAATGCTCTATATACATAGGGAGATAAAGAGCTTTCTTTAGCGAAAGAAAATCCTCAGAAAGAAGAACAGAGGTTGCATACAGAGATCAAAAAATTTGAACAAATAATAGAGGACATGACAAATTTATTAAAACAAATTGTTGTTTACCAAAGCAAAGAAGATCAATGCAAAGATGTAGAGGACAAATATGGGTTAGAGGAAGGTGAATTAATGCCTGAAGATGGAAAAAATCTAGAGGAGGGAGAGTTGCTCACTTCTCAGTCTAGGGAGAGTCAGGTGTTATCTAAGAATGATAACGACTTTCCGGTGGAAGGGGTTCCCCTTTTAGAAGAAGAGAGGGAGAAGGGAAAAAACTCAAAAAATCAAAATAAAAAAGGTGAAAAAAAGAACCATATAAAGGGTGTAGAAACGAGAAGAATAAAGGTGAAATCTCTTGTTTCTAATCTAAAAAAATTTGGAAAAGGAACTAAACAGCAATCCAAGGTAAAACCGGATGTTGGCTCCCCGGATAAACTTGGAAGAAGATCTACAAGGAAGAACAGAGAGTTAGAAAGCATACATAATATTGCTGATGGTAGGCAGGCAACCATTCTGGACTTTACCCCTAAAAAATAGAAATGAAAATAATAAGCTGGAATATTAGGGGGTTAAATAGTATTAATAACATGGATATTGTTAGGAATTTTGTTAGAGAACAAAAGCTTGATTTCCTTTTGCTCCAAGAAACTAAGATGAACAAAGAGAAAGTGGAATAGATCAAAGACTTTAAAAATTATTTAGTCAAGGCCAGTAGTTCTGAAACTATAGAGGAAAAAATAGAACAGAAAAACTATGATTTTGAGGATATTCAGCAAGTGTTGGGGGAAAGTGAAAAAGAAATGGATGTTTTATTTGAGGATCCTGCTTCGAGAACAGATAAGGAACATATAGTTTAGGATGCCTATCATGAAATGGAGACTAGAGAACAAGTTAAGGATGATCTTGTCCACAACGAAAGCCCTGTTGAAACTAAAGAACAAAAAATAATGGAAAGGGAGGATCAAACTGAAAAGGATGAAGCCAATCCAAAAGAGAACACTGAAGATTTTAGTGACGTCTGGCAGAATGACAGGAGGCATCCCTTCATGAATTCGGCCAAATGCAAAGCAGATGCTATCCTTCAAGTTGACTCATGGATGTATAAGGAAATAATGGGCCTCAAGAAGAAAATGGAAATATTGGAACATAATCAGGGAGCTGATTGGAATAAAATCAATAATTTAGAAATGCAGATAAGAGATATTCCTATCAAACTTAAAGATTATGAGAACAATCTAAGAAGGCTCATTAAGGAAAGTAGATTGAAGATGGAGGAGGTTACTTCTAGCATATGTGCAGCTACTGCAAACATTGGAAAATGAGCTAATGAGGAAATAAAATCTTTGGAGGGGCCTAGTAAGAGGACCAGATAGAGCTCGAGGAAGAAAGCAATGCAAGAGGTTGCCACGTCGGCTGCAATATCCATACATGACACTGCTATGATCGAAAAGGAAGCGGTAAAGATGATATTGGAATTAAAAGAGTAGGGTCTTTCTGCTCTTATTGTTTTGGTCATTTTAGTTGGATGGTATAAGTGGTTCCATTTTCTGGTTCTTTGTTTTCTTTTCATACTAGAGTTTACAGGTCTCTGTAAAACTTGGGTCTTTCTTTTGATGACCTTGACTCAGGGTTTTAGGTCCCTGTAAAACCTATTTTTGTTACTACTCAGCAGTAGGTGTTAGGTTTGTTTTACCTGAGGGCATTTTTGTTATATCCTTCTTCCTTTGTTTCAGGGTTTTGGGGTCCCTTCAAAACTTGTTTTTACCTTAATCTAAAACAAACATGAACAACACATGTAAACAATACAAATTGAGCTATACAAACTTTGAAAAACAATAATTGTACAAGCTTTCCAAAATTTAGAAACATATAGTCATTAAGAAATATAATCTAAAAAATTAAATGTAGCACAATCTTTGAAAACATAACAAGTGTTAAGAAACACAATATTTCTAGTTTTTTCGCAAATTAAGTAGCCCAATAAACATTCACCTTTCACAAAAAATCAACTTCTATCCAAAACAAAAATGCATAGATATTGTTTATGAAAATTTAATGGAAAAACTATTCAACAACATTGTCAATACAATGGAAAACATATGAACAACATGCAATAGTAAAAAAACCAATAACATAGTAACATTTACTAGTATGTTAATGAAATTATTATTTAAGATTGGAACACAAACATTTACTGATATGTTAATTAAATTCGTATTCAATATGAATAGACAAAAAAAAATAGTGGTATGTTAATGAAATTTTTATTTTAGAGGGAACCACATAAACATTTACTAATATGTGAATGAAAACCCTTATGGCTTCCATCCACATACCAGTAAATGTTACCTTACATACACAATCATGTTTTAACGTAGCATATCATTTTATATGAATGACCCATATTAATTTAGAATAGAATATCACCAAATTCTAGGGTTTCCATCCACATAACAAAAAATGTTGAGTGATCTTATCAAAAACTTATAAAATGAATGAATAAGCATAACAACATTAATTGATATAAATAAATGAATGAAAACCATAAAATGTGAAGAAATATGTGAATGAAACTTGCAAACAATGTGGGTTAAAAATTGGGCATGAAAACACAACAACATTAAATGATAGGTACATATGAGAATAAGAATTTTTGGTATGTGCATGGAAACCTTTAGGGCTTACATCCACATATTAGTGAATGTTGCATCTTCCAACCCATGTCATTTTAGGAAATAGAAATATGACATAGAAATGAATCACATAGTGATATGGATTCAAAAAACATCTTGGGATTCCATTAAAATACCAATAAAATTGATCAAAATGTGAATGAAAATATGCAAATGATGTGGGTTCATAATTGGGTAACATTTCATCCCTCTAACAAGCATCTTCCAACAAAGGCATTAAAGGCATAATAGTAATAACAGACACGTGAAAAGAAAAATAACACAGTTGTGGGTTCATTAATAAGAAACACACCTATATGTAATGTTTCATCACTCCATTAACATACTATTAAATGTTTAGTCAAATATGCAGGTGCACTAAAAAAAATGAACATAGAAGGCATAATAAAAATAGTTTTCATCCCTCTATTCTATCAACTAAAATTCCTGTATGAAACATTGCATGTTAGGTTCCATGGCCGTTTATATGGAGGAGGACCACAAAAAAGGTATGGATAGACATTTATTAGTGTAACATTCCATCGCTCCATTAACATACTAGTAAATGTTTACTTATATGTGAAAACACACACAAAAAAAGAATAAATAAAGCATGTCAAGAAACATTTCTTCATGGTACCTAGGGTGGAATTAAGTTGTCATAGTAATGGATAAAATCCCATAAATCCATGTGGAATATGGTGGTGGATTCCGCATTAATGACCCATGCATCTTCCATTCTAATATCAACCCAGAATATATGTGTCACATATATAAATAATAGAGCAAAATAAAAGGAAAACATGTGAAGAAAAACTATGTTAGTTCATTAACATACCACTAAATGTTTACTTAGATGTGAAATCATGCCAAGATGAACCATCAAGTGATGAATACCCAAAAAATTTGAGGAACGTAGAAGGCATACAATAAAAAACATGAACATAGAAGGCATGCCAAAAAAACAAGAATGATGAAGGCATGCGTTAAAATCATGAACAAAGAAGGCACAATAACAATAAAAACAAAGATAAAACAAAATAAAAAAATTGATTTGGGTTCAGTAATAGGAAACACAACTACATGAATGTTTTCATCCCTCCAATATACCGACTAAAATTCCTCTACGTAATGTGACATGGTCAAGAACTTTGAAACAAGTTCCGTCCATTTTGGGGTAGGAGGTATGCAAAAAGGCAAGGAAATAGTGTGGTAAGTGACACATAGGGAGGCATTAATTGGCCACATTAATGGATAAAATCCCACCAAACCACCTAGAAAAAGGTGTTAACTTTGACATTAATGAAACATGCATCTTACAACATGACACATCATGTCATAGTAATGAGCCACATGTCTTAAAACATGGCACTTCATTTCATGTTAATTACCCATAAATATTTCAATATGTGGCTTATGTGTCAACATTATAATTTAATACTATAATAACAGGTTCACTTTGTATTATTTTATGGTGATTTCAATCCCAGCTACTAGTCCCTAAGGTCCCAACTATCTATCAAACTTATAGAATATGGATAAAATGACATGTTACCAAAAACTTCATCATATACCTTCCTGGAACATAGGTTTTTCTCCTAGAACACCTTTCTAAAATAAAAAATGTTAAACTATCTAAATCTAAAATTATAGAGAGCGAGGAACCATGATATAGAATATGTGGGAGCCCAAAGTTAGGGGTCCCAACTATTGGTCTCTTTCCCCTATGTTTGTGGAACAACACATCAGATATCTTACCAAGCAAAGAGATAATAACAACACTTAGTTTGTTTTAAGGGTGTTAAAATATCCACCTCCTTGCCCTTCCATAAATCAAATGAGCCCTTTTCATGCATAAAAGTAAACTCACTTATGTTAGATACATTTCAAATCTTTGTAAACCAGAAAATGTTTATAAAATAGTATTTACAAATTAATTCATGGGAAGTTTCAATGTTGAAATATTGAAAACAATTGTGCAACATAAACCACTTCCACATGCCTCATATTTTGACACATTTTCATGCATATCCACATGTAAATATATGTTTTCCATCTTAATGGTTACTTAGTAAATAACAAACTTAACTATGTCAAATTCAATGCTAAGGTGGAATGCCCCATGTCAAATTTACTTGCCACATAATGTACTGAATGGATAGTGTTCTTAGCTACCTAATCCTCAATTAATTAAATATCATAATTGTTTTTGTTAATATTATTATATATTTATCTATAACATATTTATGAAATATAATATTAATAATAATTTATAATATTATTATATTATATATAAACTATATAATAATATCATATAGTAATATTATAATTTATTAAAAATATACTACTATAATATATTATATTAACAATTTATATGTTATATATATCATTTTAGAGATGCCCATGTGTGGCTTCCCATTGATCTAGATTTGTGTTAATAGGGTGGGTGACAATTGGATACTACACACATTCCTTGTCATAACCT
This sequence comes from Torreya grandis, assembly GCA_037957365.1. NCBI lineage: Eukaryota > Viridiplantae > Streptophyta > Pinopsida > Cupressales > Taxaceae > Torreya > Torreya grandis. Next base: position 1,307,092 of record JARHVA010004977.1, read on the forward strand.
TAATAATTGTGCAAATAATTATTGCATTAGTGACTTGGTTGTTCCTTATGTTATGTCTCTTACAAATATATTTTTCATAATAGGTTTATTAAACAATAATAGATACAAAGTATTATAATATAATACTATACATTAATATTATATTATAGTATTAATATAATATATAACATACAAGATGTAATTTTCTATTTTTATAAAGCGTGAATTTGAAAATCAAAAGAGTGTAAATTGGTAATCATGCCTCTCTTGAATCTGATGACCATCAACCCTATCTCATATTTTGTGCACACATATTTAATAAAAAATAATCACATATTTTTGGTGGAACTGATGGTACATAATGAGATTGTGTATTCCTTCATACAATGTGGCAATGAGTTGTACAAGGAAGAGACATTTTGTTTCATAAAGATCTTGAGCAAAGGTGAAGTGGCGGGGAAGGGATATGAAATATAAAACATGCATGTAGTAAAATATTTAAAGGTGAATTGGGTGGTGGTGGTGAGGGGAAATGACAAGGTATTTCATGTGATATCAGATACCATGTAGCCTATATCATATACCAAACCTAGATTTAGGGTCATTATTGGATTGACATCACTGACACACATTGCAAAGGAGTTTATATAATTCAAGGAGGAAACATATTTGAATGGTCATTTTTTATTGTTAAGGGTGGATGAAGATGTTATGAGCATTGATTTGATTATAATAGGGCTCCAAGTTTGATGAGAAGATCAAATTTGCATTACAATGTTATTTATGTGGGGACAATACATTGAGGTACTAGAGTCTATTTTGTAATTGATATTTGTCCATATTATGCATATATTAACATTTGGATCAATTAAATTAGAGTTTAAAACATATGGAAACACCAAACTCATATTCCTAGAAGAAAGGGTAGGTGATGAACATGTAATTGGTGAAATATTTCAATGTGCATCCAACGGTGATAGTGAATGTAAATGACATGGTATTTTAGGTGATGTCATATGACAGGGGGTCCATATTATATAACAAACCTATATTAAGGGTAGTGTTTGGATTTACATGACATACATCACCCATTGCAAAGAGTCCATAACATTCTAGGTGATGACATCTTTGATTTGGAAACATCATGCTTAAGAACATATAGAAACACCATACCTAGACCCTTGACTTGATGAACCCTGAGAATATACACATACAAAGTTAAATAACATGTCATATCTATCAATGAAATTTTTATCTTCCATTAAACTATTTCAATTACCCATTACAAGATTGAAATAAGTGTCATTGCAATGAAAATAGGGTTTAAATATCTAGAAGCTCTTTTAAAAACACATAATACACCATGTGTCAATTTAGACAAGTCTCAAACTAAATAGATATAATTTATAGCCATGTGAAATATATAAAACCTAATTAGATTACTATAAATCTATTTAGACAAAAAAAAGAAAAGGATTCTTCAATGAAATATATCCCTTATATAATATAAAAAAATGATGAAGGGTACTAAATTTTAAATATATATAAAGCATAAGGACTGACTCTCGATAAAGTAACAATTTATATTGGCAATATTTATTGTCAAGGGTTCACCTTTACTACCATATAAAGAGTATGTTCATTTTATGACTTATTTATCAACCTCTCATTTAAATTTGATTGCCATTCAACTCTTGAAACTAAGGGTATTATCATAGATGTTAGAACCACTAATTTGTGTAGGTGATAATTGCATAACCACCCTAATAGTTGTGTAACCACCGATATTTTCAATCAAAGGTTATTATTGGTGTTATAGATTTTAACCCTAGCTAAGAAGGGGTTTATTCAGTTCCTCTTCTCAAATATAGTCCAACATGGGACTGACCCTAGGCTGTGGGTCATCTATCATAGGGTCAAAACTCCAAAGAAGGCCGACTTCCTTCTCGATCTATCACCTAAACTAAATTATGACTGGGAAAAGGGAGAGATAAATGGGTAAAAAAGCATGAAAACATGTAAAAGAGGTGATGCACTGGTAATCTAATTGTTCATCCATTTTATTAAACTTCTAAAAAACACTAATGTTATCATATCTGCAACTCCAAATGGTTGTTTATGCAATAATATTTCATGCAGAGGTTTACCAAATGATCAAAACTTGAGGAAATTGATGGAGAAGCTTGATTCAAGGCATTAACCATTTAATTTATCCACTTGATAACTTTAATCAAATGACATTCAACACTAAACATGAGCTACAAAATAATATAATCTAGTAGCTAGGTGATATTTAGGATTTGACAAGGGAGAATTTTCTACCACATATGCAAATAAATCTAACATCGACACACTATACCAAAATAATAAAATTTGAAAAAAATCCTTTATTTATCTCAAGAGGTTATAAAGATAAACTATGGGAAGAGTCTATTCATGCCCAAGAGAGGGATTTTCAAGCTATTTTCAAGGCTTAGAAGCCTGTATTTATAGGAAGAAGGAGAGAGAGGGAATTATGCATTGAAAAGAAACATTGAACGAGGTCTAAATGCTCTTGATGGGTTAGCATTCTCAAGCATGATGAGTCATGGCCCTATAAATAAGGAACCAATTCTATAAAAGAATTGAATGCTCATTATCCTTATCCAACTGCCATGTCTTCTTCTTAGAATTCCATATCATTATTTACATGATCTGCTGACAAGGATCATGTCTTGGGATTGATATAATTATGTCAAATTTTCTTTGGGTAGCCATAGGTACCTATTTATCAAAGGAATGACCCTTATAGAATATATTCTATCCTTAACATAGATTCACTATGGATTGAAAATAATGTCATTTATTAGTTTTCCTATAGCTCAATGCCTAGTCTATTTTGAAAACAAGATGTTGATCTTAGATTGAAATAGATGTAAAAAACCAATCATATCTCCATAGAGCTCAAATGGTGATGCTTGATCTTTGAAATGTGACCCTGATTGAATCCTAGATTGCTTTTAAGCTTGGATCTTATGTATTTTCCTTACCTGGGTCTAAAAGCTTCTTTGACTTTTGTCAAAAAATGTCTTGATCTCCCCTTTGTTTATTGGCTATCACTATCTGACTTGGCTCCTTTAGTTTTCTAACTTTATTTACTCCATTGATCTATTTGTATGAATGCATGCACTTCATCCATCATCTACCATGACCCACATGCTTTTGACACTTCTCCTTGACTCATTAGCTCCTTAGATTCATTGACTTCTTAACCATCTATGCACCATTAGATCTTGATGAGTGATTAAATATGAGCCCTTAGATCTACCTAGGACCCACTACTTGAAACCCAATGGCTATTTTATGATCTCAAAATTGACATCTGCACTCTCATCATTTGACATTAATGTAATTATATTTAACATCTGCATGACCATTAATTTTAAGTCCCAACGGTTTTTTACATGAATTTAACTTTAACAGTTGTGCGACCATTGTTTGATGTCCTACAAACCATAAATTTTAAACTCCTATATTTTTTTGTTTGATATTTATTTTCACCTCCATGCACACATCAATGACATCTTGTAGACCATATTTGATGTCCCACAGATCACAAAATTTTATAACTAATGTATTTTACCTAAGTTTAAACTTGATTTTCATGCAAATGTCTTCATTTATTAGGTCAACTTTTAAGGCTTGGATCTCAAAGTGAAAAATTCATTGAAGCATGAAACTTGTAGGGGATGATCTAGGTACTAAGAGTAACATGTCTATGTGACTCAAGGGCTTATGAGGATTTTTGAGCATACTTATTAAATGTGCAAACAAGCTACCCAGTCCATTTTTGAGTGACATCCTACTGATGGTCTAGCTCTTAGATTTATTTTTTTAAGCTTTTGCTTGATCTTTGGAAGCTTGAATGAACTTATAGATCATAAGTAAACTTTTCCATGACTTGAACTACAAGATTACATGTGCAAACTTATTTGGATTCTCCATTTAATCTATAGACCTATTTCTCTAAGATCAATATAATTACACTTTAAGCTTTCTTAAAGTGTTTAAAAATCATTACAAATATTATGATCTTCCTCTTTTATCATTGGATCCTTCTCTCAATCAAGAACATTGCTCAGTCCTTCAAAGCTTTGTATGTAGGCCTAAAAATGGCCAACAATTATATAACCACCTTGACAATTGTGCAAATCATCCCTAAAACTACATAACCACCCAAATAATTTTATAACCACCTTGATTGTTGTGAAAACTAACCCAAAAATTTAGTAACCATCAATTTCATACTTTGATAATTTCACCATAGGCCAAAATATGAGAATGAGAATGGTTGTAGACATTTACACTTCCTCATGTTGGTTTGTTTGAGTTCTTTAATGAGTTACCAGGTGAGAGGGAATAAATATAAACCTTGTGGAAGGCAAGAGAGGCAAATAATTAATGAGTAGTCTTGGAGTTGGATCCACATTGTGGAATTTCATGTTTGAATCTTTATTCATATATTTCATTATTTTCGTAATTATTAGTGGTTGCTAAGTTTTGGGACTATTTAGTGAGGTTTCGTAAGGCTACAAAACATTTGTGTGCAAGCTTTAGATAATGTATTAATGAAATATTTTATTATGTAGGAAAAAAAGTGGTAGTAGCTTATACATGTTCAAAATTACATAACAAAAATGGGATTTTAATTGATTCACCCATTAGAGGTTTAACCACATCGGGTTTTATCTAGGTCATATCATGTGTTTTATGTTCTTTGTGTTGTCCTGTGTGTTGTCAATATGCATTACAGTAGGCTATACTTTCAATTCCATAACTTCATACCTCTTTTTTAACAATAAAAATAGCCTAGAATAGTAGTAATTAAATAATTTTATGTTATGAGGTTAAAATGATTCATGTTGGTGAATCTTGATGTAGAATATATACCTAGTTATGGAGTACTTGGTTTGATATTACATGTTTTAGTGTTTTTTCTTAGTTTATTTGCTCTTTGCTACATCTTAATTTTGTAGGCTAGTATTATGATTTCTTTGGTTATGCTTAATACATAATATTATTTTCTATTTTCATGATTACAATGGATTAAACATAATTATATGAGTTGATGAGATCAAAACCTCTTCTCATATATTTTCCTTAATCAAGGGTCTCATAATTCAAAGTTTGCAGCAAACAACATATGTAAATATAATGAAATTTCTTCAATGAAGGTGGTGTGTATGTCAAACCATATACCCATGAAACTAAGATTCTTATTATGGAGTGGTATGCACCTTGAGTGTTTCCCCATCTTATAAAAAACCATGCCCCTTATATTCCACCCTTTAATCAACTCTTTAGTCCATGGACATGATTTTAAACCAATCAATTATGCTTATCACAACTATTGTCATATAAAAAATTAAATTTTAGAGAACCTACTCGAACTATGTATCATGTACACATAAAAAATATAAACATGTACTATAATATTTCCATATATATTACAACTTTGTATTTTCCTATCACATTCATCATTTTACATAGACAAACTTTATTCATATTGAAAACAATATTCTATAACAATGCCAAATCATTATGATTCCCAAATTCATGCTATAATACAAGATTAGAAAACATTTTAAGCTACCTCCACATATCTATGTACACATATATGATTTTTAAATTTAATTTTTATTTGATTATGTAAATTTCATTAATCTCACAAAAACACCTTGGGAAAATAAATTTATAAGTTGTGTGACTTACAAGAAATAGAAGAAAGCACACTCCCTTCTAACATGTCCATTATATAATGATCTCAAGAATGACTACACCAATGTTTGAAATTATACTCTTGTTCATGAAATATTTAATCAAGACAAATAAATAAAAATTTAAGGTTTTATTCTAAATCTAAACACCTATTGAAACCAATTTGGAGAAAAAAAGACATTATTCATGCTGACACTATTCACTACTGAGGTGTTACCAACACTGTTCATGCATCCTAGATGGCATGGGGCACCATAATATTCCAAGGTACATGTGAGGACTTGATTTTTATTTCCATTATGAAAGTGGGTATAAATTACATGTGAGGACATTAATATTGGATTTGATCCTAGTCAAATATAAGATCCACTAGCTTTTTGGAAGCATATGCAAATGGGGGAGAACTTTTACTATGAAGATTGCACACCCATGTGAAGTGGATGATAAAGTTATCATATATAAATAGGATCAAATGGAGATATCATTAAAATGTCTTACTATTCCCTCACATGAAAAGGGTGGAAAATTTACCCTTGAAGTTTACCTTTTGACCTTATCTTTTGTCTTTTGCACAGTGATGGATGCTTTTAGATTTTGTCTTCATTCCCTCCTAATGGAGAATGATTTTTCCATTTTATTTTAAGTCTCCAAGTGCAGGGGAAAAATTTATCATGTCTATGGTTATTTTATTCATGCTTGGAGTTATTTGGGTTTTAAATTATATAAATGGATACTCCTTTGATTTGTTAAGTAGGCTAGTTTGGTAGAAGTGAGGATAGCCTCCTTGGTTAGATGTTGCCAAGTTTTGTATAAGTGGAGATAGGTAGAAGAAATATTTGATGAAACTTTATGTATGAGTTTTGTGAGGCTAGTGGTAGAGAAATGTTTTTTGTGTGAAATATTTGAAAGCCTGCTTGGCATGTTGAGGCCAAGTTCTGTATGTGTTGAGAATAAGCTTTGTGAAATCTTATAGATCCTTGGCATGGTGTGTAGCCAAGTTTTGTGTGGAGAGTGAAGTTTTGTTGAATTATATGATTTTTTGAGAGTAATATAATAATATTTATGTCTATAATCTTGTGAGGATTTTTGTTTTCATCAGGTGGTATTAGGGTAAATTTGAATCCTGCTAAGAAGATATTGTTGGGTAGAAGATGTGAATGTGTGTTTTTGTTTTTTAGGTGTAAGAGATAGAGAAGAGAAAATATAAGAATATGGTGGATATAATAGGTCAATATTTGAATTTAAAATATAATTCATAAGAGCTAATAACTTGGATAAGTTAGCTAGAGATGCATTTTGAGAAAATGCATATTAAAGACCATATGTGGGTGAAGGTTGTAAGTAATATGATGAATGGAGTTGTAACCAAGAGTTGGGAATATTACCAAATGGAGAGAAATAAGATGGAAAGGATAAGGTGAAGATTTTGGAACATATGGTTTCCAAATTAATGGGTAAATATGTGAACCCAAAGTTGTAGCTAGAGTGAATGAAGAAGCTTCATTTAGTGAGGCTTGAGAGAGAAACAAAGAAGAAGATTTACATGAGAGGCAATATGAGGGAGGAGAAAATGGTTGTCATGGAGGATAACAAGAGAGTGAGGTTATCATGTGAAGATACCAAAACTAATTTTGAAATCATCAAAGAAGAAAAATCTTGTGAGCATCCTATAGGGGAAGGAGTGTTAGGATCTTAGGGTACAATTGATTACTTTTGTATAAGCAACTAAACACGGAATTGAAACCAGAAGTAATAAGTAACTAGAAATTAGAAACAACAAATAATAGGAGATACAAGAAACAACCAAAGCTGTATTAAACTCTTTCAGAAGGAAATACAATGAAGAAATCTCTCTCTCCTCACACCTCGAAGATGTACAGTAATTCTCCCTCAAGAGTTCTCTCTCTCTCTCAATCAATTACAATCAACTCAATTACTGAATTGTCTTCTTGCAGATCTTCTTGATCTTGCTTCAATTAGAATACTACCCGATGGGTCTCTTAAATAGAATTGAAAGCAAATAATAATTAGAAAAACAAACTCAAGACTAATTTTAGTCTTTACATGCAAACTAACTGTTCTCCTAAAAATAACAATTCTGAAAATGCATAGAAGTCGGTGTCAGTCTAAAGATGACCGATGCCGGCCAACCCCTAAGCAATGTCGATCGATTATAACTGATGTCGGTCAACCCCTAACTGATGTCGGTTGGTTTTGACCGATGTCGATTACTATGTAAGCCTAAAAACCTCCACATTAGCTCATTAGTGAAGCTTTTAGCTCCACAACTAAATAATCTCCCACTTGGAGATAAATAGCTACACTTGTACCTATACAACAACATCCTCTAAACATCTCTAGCTTGTTTCTCCCTCTTCAAGTTCAATCTTGAAGACCAACAAAAGTTGAATGAAGATTCAACTTCTCCTTTGTTATCGACTTTGTTAACATATCAGCAGGGTTCTTATCCATATGGATCTTTTCTAGCTTCAACTGTCCATCCTCCAATACCTGTCTAATGAAGTGGTACCTAAGCTGTATATGTTTGGTTCTTGAATGAAAGGCTGAATTCTTTGCCAAATGAATTGCACTTTGACTGTCACTGTACAATCTGCAACTCTCTTGCTCCTTTCCCAACTCTTCCATGAACCGAGTCATCCAAATCATTTCCTTGCTAGCCACTGTGACTGCAATGTATTCTACCTCTGTAGTAGACAAGGCAACAACCTTTTGCAACTTTGAAATCCAGCTAACTACCATTCCACCAATAGTGAACACATATCTTGTGGTGCTTCTCCTACCATCCAAGTCACCTGCCATATCTGAATCTACATACCCATGTAGAGAAGTGTTTGACCCTCCATAACATAAATGCCTACTGCTGGTCCCTCTCAGATATCTAAGAATCCACTGAATTGCTTTCCAGTGTTCCTTTCTGGCTGGCAACTCAACCAAATCCCATGTATGGTTTTCTTCCAAGGAATAAATTTCCTCATTCATGCCATGTTCCCACTGTTTCCTAGATTCTACCTGCATTACCTCATCAAAACTTTCTAGTTCTCCACCATCAGTGAGCAACAAGTAGTATAAAGAAGGGGAATAATGAATTAGAGGATTACTTACCCTTTCAGACCTCCTTATGGGCATTTGAGACTCATTTAAAGCTTACTATCCACCCAAATTTTCTTCTGACAGTGACCGATCTTGATCATCTCTGATCGATGTCGGTCTGCACCCAACCAATGTTGATTCCTCCTGATCGACATCGATTTACACTTGACTGACGTCGGTCTCCACCTGACCGACGTCGATTTCCACCTGATCGACATTAGTTTCTATGTTTTTTTGTGAGTGATGATTTTTACCCATGAGCTCATTTTGGATCATAACCTCTTCTAAATCAAGATTGCCCTGCTCAAAATTATTCAGCCTCTTCAGATGATCACTGTACATCACCTTCTCATTGAAAACTACATCACAGATTCTAATAATTTTGTTAGTTTCTAATTTCCACAACCAAAATCTGAAATCTCTAAAACCATAACCAATGAAAGTGCACCACATAGATTTAGCATCCAGCTTCTTTCTATTTTCTTTATCAATGTGCACAAAAGCTTCAGAACCAAAAACTCTGAGAAATGAAAGATCTACCTTTTTACCTATCCAAAACTCTTCTGGAATTCCACCATCTAGTGTAATAGAAGGTCCTCTGTTAATTAGGTAAACTACAATATCTACAGCTTCTGCCTAAAACTGAAAGGGCAAACCAACATGCAACCTCATACTCCATGCACGCTCCATTATTGTTTTATTCATCCTTTCAACAACTCCATTTTGCTGAGGTGTCTTTGGAACCATCCTTTCCCTACATATTCCACTCATAGAATAGTAACTATTAAATTTATTGCTGCAGTACTCACCACCATTGTTAGATCTAAGGCACTTCAATCTCAAACCTGTTTCATTCTCAACCAAAGCTTTCCATTTCTTAAATGTGTCAAAAACATCAGATTTCCTCTTTATGCAATAAACCCATACCTTTCTTGTATCATCATCAATGAAAGAAACATAATATTGTGATCCTCCAATAGAAGCTACCTGAGCTGGTCCCCACACGTCTGTGTGAACAATCTCTAACTTGTGCTTCTTCTTTGTTGACCCAATTTTGAGAAACCTCACTTTCTTCTGTTTCCCAAAAATACAATGCTCATAGAAATATAGATCTATGCTTTTCAAATCTGAAAGCTTACCTTTTGACTTAAGAACATTCATTCCCTTCTCACTCATGTGACCAAGCCTACAGTGCCACAACTTTGCATCTACATCTGAAGTAGATAAAACAGAAGGAGAATAATTAGTAATACAAGTAGATAGATAAAGTGTACCTACTCTCTTACCTTTTATTAATACAAGTGCACTCTTGGAAACTTTCCAAGATTTAGCTGTGAGAGTTACTGTACAACCCTCATCACCCAACTTTCCTACAAAAATCAGATTCTTCTTCAGGATGGGTACATGCATGACATCCTTCAACACCCATGTGTTGCCATTCTGCAATTTCAGCTGCACTTTTCTTTTTCCAACAATTTTACAAGGCTCATCATCCCCTTAATAAACTTTTCCAAAATCTCCATGAACATAATCATTGAAAAATTCTCTATTTGGGGTTGCATGGAAAGAGGCACCAGAATCTAAAACCCATGATTCTACTTTATTATCCAAAGAAAATATAAGAGCATCCTGTGTAACAATACCTGCAACTTTTGCTTCTTTATTACCTTCATGCTGATTTTCTTTGTTATCCTTCAACCAACAATCTTTCTTTGCATGCCCGTTCTTTCCATAATTCCAGCAAGTTATTTTTCCATTTCTAGATTTGGATCTACTTCCCATCTTTGACCTTGATTTCCCTTGCTTGCCCTTCTCTCTTTGCCTTCCCCTACTTTCAACAATTAAAGCATTACTTGATGTTTCCCCCATGCTTTTCCTTCGAATTTCTTCATTCAAGATTACACTAACAACATCATCAAATTTCAAGATATTTGAAGCAGATGCAGTATTACTAACTACCATTACCAAACTATGCCAACTTTCAGGTAAAGACCATAAGATTAAGATAGCCTTAATTTCATCATCAAAAACTATTTTGACTAAATTTAATATTGTATGGAAATCATTAAGATGACTAGATACAAATCCACCTTCCTGCATTTGCAAATTAAATAATTGCTTCATAAGATATACCTTATTCGAAGTTGAGGATTTTTCATATAAATTTTCCAAAGTATCCATTAACTCTACCATTGTCTTTGCCTGTGATAAGTTGAAAAATAGAGAAGCTGCCAGGCTCAACCTTATAGATCTAAGAGCCTTTCTATCAAGAACATTCCATTCTTCATCTTCCATATCTGTGGGCTTCCTTGAAACCCCATCCAACGGTAAATACAGATCTTTTTGATACAAATAATCTTCAATCTGCATCCTCCATAATTGATAATTCTTGCCATTAAATTTATCCATTCTTAGTTTACTTTCTTCTACCATTGCTTTACTCCCACTCAATCAAAAACCCATGCGAGTGAATTCTGTAATCAAAAAACACTAGCACGCTTTGATACCAGTTGTTAGTATCTTAGAGTATAATTGATTACTTTTGTATAAGCAACTAAACATGGAATTGAAACTAGAAGTAATAAGTAACTAGAAATCAAACAACAAATAATAAGAGATACAAGAAACAACCAAAGCTGTATTAAACTCTTCCAGAAGGAAATACAATGAAGAAATCTCTCTCTCCTCACACCTCAAAGATGTACAGTAATTCTCCCTCAAGAGTTCTCTCTCTCTCTCAATCAATTACAATCAACTCAATTACTGAATTGTCTTCTTGCAGATCTTCTTGATCTTGCTTCAATTACAATACTACCCCATGGGTCTCTTAAATAGAATTGAAAGCAAACAATAATTAAAAAAACAAACTCAAGACTAATTTTAGTCTTTACATGAAAACTAACCGTTCTCCTAAAAATAACAATTCTAGAAACGCACAGAAGTCGGTGTTGGTCTGAAGATGACCGATGCCGGCCGACCCATAAGTGATGCCGGTCGACCCCTAATCGATGTTGATTGGTTCTAACCGATGTCGGTTACTGTGTAAGCCTAGCAACCTCCACATTAGCTCTTTAGTGAAGCTTTTAGCTCCACAACTCAATAAGGAGTCCTCATGAAGGAGGATGAAAATGTATTTTTTGTAGAAGTTGATGAAAGAGACCCACTATTTTATGATGGGGAATAAATTATGAAGTCCCATAAGTGTGAAAATGTTTCATGAGTGAAAAAATTTATGTCATTGAATATGGAAACCATGTAGAGTTGCATGTGGAGGAAGATTAAAACCATGAAGAGTTACAGGTTGATGAAAGTTGTATCCATATAGAGTTACAAAGAGAGGAAGATTTCAACCATGTAGAGTCAAAAATGGAGGAGGAAAACATATAGGAAGAGATGCACATGAATGAAGAGAGTGAAAAAATAAAGTTCCAAGTTTCCATGATGGAATATTTGGAGGAATATTTTATGCAAGCTAGTGCACACATGGAGAGTTTGGTGGAGACTAAATATTGCTACCAAAAAGAGTTGCATGTTTATTTGAAAGAAACATTAGATAATCTTGTTATAAAAGTAGACTCACATGAGAAGAGTGTGTAGAATGAAGTTTCATCCAATATTGAGGAGATGAAATTGATAGTTTGTGGTGTTGATGAGGATCCAATAGATGGTTGGACAAGTGGTGAACAAAGCCAAGAGAGATTTAGATGGAGGTGGACAGATAGTGGTGGGCTTTAGATCACATGGAAAGATGATATGCATGGTAGATCATCTTGGTGGAGGAAGATAGTTCATAATGGGTTCAATCCCAAAAAGGATAGAATGTATGGTGGTCAAAATACCACAAAAATGAGGATAAAGATAAGGGGAAGAAGTGTAAAGAGGAGAGGTGGCAAACCAACAAGTAGAAGCTATAAGTGGAGGAAGAATAAAGATAATCTCCTAGAGTAATTGGTACATGATAAGGGGATGATATGGTCATAAAAATACATGATCAAAAGAGTGGTTCTACCACTTACCCCATCCATGTGATTATGAGATCACATTATAATACTTTGGATGTTTGATGCAGGAGTAACCAAGGGTTCATGCAATCTTGCATCACCTAAAAATCGAGTCATGTTCATGTGTGTGATCCTAAAATGCTTGGAGAACACTCAGTGCAAATGTAGAGAGTTATGTTCGTGTGTGTGATCCTAAAGGGGAGTAAGTGTAGAGAGTATTTACATTAGATACTATTCCATTGCATGACAAGGGTGGTGAATTTTTCCTTGAAGATTACGTTTTGACCTTGTCTTTTGTCTTTTGCTTAGTGGTGGATGCTTTTAGACTTTGTCTTCATTCCTTCCTAATGGAGAATGATTTGTCCCTTGTATTTTATGCCTATAAGTGTAGGGGGATGAATTTATTGGGTGAATAGTTTTTTTCTTCATGATTATAGTCATTTGGGTTGTAGATTCTATAAATGGATACACTTTTGCTTTGTTAGGCAGGCTAGTTCGGTATAAGTGAGGATAGCCTCCTTGGTGAGATGTTGCCAAGTTTTGTAAAAGTGGAGATTGATATAATAAATATTTGATGAAGATTTATGTATGATTTTTGTGAGGCTAGTGGTATAGAATAAAGCATTGTGTGAAATCTTTGAAATCCTCCTAGGCATGTTGAGGCCAAGTTTTGTATGTGTTGAGAATAAGCTTTGTGAAAGCTTATATATCCTTGGCATGGTGCGTAGCCAAGTGTTGTGTGGAGAGTGAATCTTTGTTGAATTGTACTACCTATTGAGAGTAATAGAAGAAGCTGTGTGGTTATAAGCTTGTGAGGATTTTCATCAGAAATAAATTTATAAAAAAATTAAACAAGTGACCTTGATTAATCAAGTTTTATCTTTATTTATATCGATGAAAGCTCTTTCCATATGTCCCTTGATACATCTTATGCACATTAAGGCATAATTTTTTTTGCCTTCATTGATTTATATTTTCCATATCTAGGATTACTATTTCATCAAAGTATATCACTTCCTCCCTTCTTCCCTACCCCTTGCCAATGCAAGGAAAAAATATTCTTAGATTTTCTTATATTGCTTCAACTTCAACATATTAGTATTGGGTTACATATTATTGTTAAAATTTAATGATGATGTTATTTTATGAATATATATCAAAATGTGTTATAAATTCACTTTAATAATGACACCATATTATGATTATACATCATTATTTATTGTATGGTTTCTTAATTTACACATGGTAAGAATAATATCTTTCTCTTGATATGAGTGATATGCAAGTACATCCCTATCCTCAAAAGGGGGCATATGATATGCTTATTTTATCTTCAGTTACATGATTTTATACACACCAAATATTTTCTAGTAATTTAACCCTACATAATTGGATGCAATAAATAGGACACACTATAAAAAAAATCCCTTACATAGTTGGAGGTGCACAATAAATAATTAAAACATGTATGGTTCTTCAACTAGGAAAAAAATATGACAATCATAAGCTATATTTTTCACACCAAAGAATTATAATTAATCTTCAATACATTCAAATATTTTGTAGAGACAATGACATGGTTTGCATGCCACTAGGTATATTTGTTCCAACTTTTATTTTACTCACTTATGGGTAGATACAAGATAATGGGGGATAAAGATGGGGGCTTAAAGTGGTTTTTTTTTTTGAAAATAATAATAGTTTAACTTGAAGAGAATTCTAGAGACACTTAGAAATATAATTTGACAATAACATAAGAATATGAATTGTGACATTTTGAATGTAGATTATATATATATATATATATATATATATATATATATATATAATACTTAGATAATAAAAGTTTTTTAAATTGATTCATCTTGTATGCAATCAAAAATGCAACATGTTTATAAATCAATTCTAAATCAGAGAAGGTAGATCATACCTACACATTAGATTAGGAATACATTTGTTAAGCAAGAGCATGACCAATATGGGGATCCTCTAGACCCAATTAGGGGATCTCTTGTCACAATACACTATGCTATGGAGGGTTCCAAATCCTCTAGTCTAACACAATCATGTAATAACCCTAAGGGGATGCTAGGTTTTGATATTTCACCTAAACTAATAACAAGAAAAGTAAATCTAATCTAGTGCTCACCAAATCTTGTGGCATAACATGAGGGGTTAGTAAAAAAAAAATGTGTATAAGAGAATATGAATTAATTTAAGTATGAGTAAGACCCTAATACATGGAATATGAAGAGTAATAGTATTTGAAGCCTATACTTATGCTACTTATATCTACTAAAGAAAGGAGTAAAGTTAAATAATACTTACCTGAATGTGAACCTGCCGAGACTCAATCTCTCCCTTCGAAAATAGGGTTTTGAAAGAGGTTGTTGTAGTTTGTAAGGATCACTAATAAAGGCCAAAGCATCCAAGACTTATCCACAAGACTATATTCTCCAAGTAGAAACCTTAAGCTAATACTCCTCAAGTAGAATGGTGGAAGAGTAGATTGTAAAGAAGCACAAGTGAATAATAACTCTTGATTTCATATTAAAATAATGATGAAATGATATTGTATTTAAAGGTGGATTTAAATCTTAACCCTTCTAAAAATATTGGTCAACAAGGTCAACCCAATCGACCTAGTACAATTTCAGTCAATAATTCACTAGATCATGAGCTAGGTCGGCCAAAGGTCAACTAGCTCGTAAGTGAAAAATACCCCAAAACTATATAGGGTCAACCCAGTCAACCTTATACACTGATTGACAAAAGGGGATTTAAGTGAGTAAAAGAGGGATGGAAAGTGGAAAAGAATGGAAGAGTGTGTAAAGAGGAGTAATAGCTTAGGGACTAGTTTTTAGGAAATAGTTAGATTGGTAATATGTGCCAATAAGGGATAAAAATCCTACAAAGCACCAATGGTCTACCCAACGCTTTCCTAGTACACCCCTTAAGACATGCACTCAGAGAGATTGAGACTTGACTAGTTCTTGCAAGATTCAAAGCATCAGTATTTGATAAAAGTTAAAAATATTATGTATATACATATGCCCCACTCGAAGCTCATCACATATCACTAAGGTACAACAGGGGATGGTGCTTCGATAAAGAACATAAGAACGCATAATGTTGATGCCAAAAAAAATTATAGTATTTTAAAGCATAAAATAATTGAAAGTAAATGATTAAAAGGGAAATAACTAAAAAGTAAATGTGATGTGTCAATGACAAAATAGTAAATGATAAGAAAGTAAATGTGATGCATACCTTGACTTACCTTTATCTCTTGATGATGTTCTATTGTGTTATTAGTTTTGATTGTGTAGGGTATAGAGACTACTTTTGACAAACCCAAGAATACAAAACTAAACAACAAAAATAAATAAATGTAGGAAATCCAAGATAATTGGTGCTATGAGGATGAGATGTACTTAGAAATTTGAAAAGTTGGGGTGACAAGTGCTATGTTAGAGAAAATGACCAAGTCAAAAAAACAAGAGTAAATTGGGTAACCAAAAATGCAAGGATCCTAAAGATCGAAAAACTCAAACAAGTAAACCTTAAGTAAGAAAGGTAAACTCACCTAGTCAAACCAAGGATATATGTCAAAAAGAATGGTAATTAATATATCAATGTAAAAGACAAAAAAAAAATGGTAAAACAACATTGATGAGTGATCAATAACAATATTTATCTCTCTCAACAATGGAAAATGGTGCATAAAAAGGGGAACAACATTACCAAGTGAGAAGTAACAAACAAACCTCACTCAACAATGGAAAAAAGGTACTAACTTAGGTGTCCATAAAAGCAAGACAATATGACAAATGACAAATGGTAAAATTAAAGTAGAACAAGTTTAGGAATGTAATTCTATGGTGTAAAGAAAGTAATCCATAGTTACTCAAGCATGTTGTTTTTGTTCTGAGGATAGATGAAACTAAAAACCAAAGTAGTTCTATCATTTTTTTTTAAGAGGTGAAGAAGAAGGAAACAAAAAAGGGAAATAGATTTGGAATCACAATTTTCATGTCAAGGGGGGAAATGAAATAGGTGGAGGAGAGAATGAATGAAAAACTAAGGTAGAGGAACTCTTTATTGAAGTCAAGACAATCAAATTAGGTTTGTCAAAATAAAAGGAATTTTGACCTTAAGGACTCTGAAGAACTCTTAGCCACACAAGTCTTAGGTCAACAAATGCAGTTTATAAATCATCCCATGAAGGCTATATGCATGAAAAGTAAAATGGACCTACCTTTCCATAGTGTGTTCCCTATTCCTCAAGACCTCTTATAGAGTTGTCAATCTACTTTGAAGATTGGGTACTTTCATGAGAAAGTAGGTAGCACTATAGAGTTATTTGAATTATCCTATTCCAATCTACTAGCCTACCATACCCCAATGTACCTTGGATCTATGTGATGCCAACTATAGAGTTTGTGATTTGATTAGAGATAGGAGATGCACTTGTAATCACATATTTTGGTGTGATTTTGACTTTTGAAATTTTTATGTTGCCTTTTGTTTGTCATTGCATTTTATTTCAAATGATTTGGCTTTTAAATTTCTTTATGGATTTTTTCTATTGCTCCTCCATATGGATTTGGAAAACCAAACATGGGTGCTAAAGATGACTTTAATTTGAATATTTGGGAGGGACTTGATTGCTAAGAGAGAGAAATCCAAAGAGAATGGTGTTTAAGAGTCTTGTAAATCTAGGTGAAATAAAAGTGCTATCTTGAATTTGACCTTGTTTTATCTAATGTGGAGTGAAAGGAAAGGAAATGAAGAGGGATGACACATGGAACAATTTGAATTACTTCAAATTGCAAAAAATGTAACAAAGGGCAACAAAGGGATACAATGATAGTAAAGTGTGATTCCTTATAATAAGAATAATAAAAATGGAGGAAAAACATGCTAAAATATATTGTTGTGCAAATTCCATCTACCAAGAGAAATCTAAAGTTGAGAACAAGGATCAATAACATATTTTTAGAAAAGGAATAATACGATGGTAATTTTATGAGGAAGGTCAGGTCCTATCCATGGTCTTACACTTCAAATCATAAAATAAAAACCCATGAGGGTGCCACAAAACATTGGAAAAATAAATGAGATAAGAAAAAGATGGTATTTGTGAGGAAGACCGGGTCTTATCCATGATTTTACAATGTAACTCATAAAAGAGAAATCCAAGGGATGATAAAAAGTGTGTAAAAAGAGTATGAAAATAAATAATACTATGGTATATTATGAGGAAGACTGGGTCATATTTGTAGTTTTACAATCTAACTCATGATAAAAAGAGGGGAAATTAAAATACCAAAAAGGGAGGACTAAAGGTTTGTGATAAAGGAAAAGTGTTGCAGAGGAATACATCCATGTAACTTGAAAAAAGTGTTAGATAGGTCCAAATCATATACAAAAAAGTGTTTAGGTAAAGTAATTCCTGAGGAATTGGGCATTGGTGGGCTCTTTGAAAACATGGCCTTCATTAGGTTGAAGGTGATAGGTACTTGGACCAAGAATATCTTTGACTAAATAGGGACCCCACCATTTTTGGGTATATTTACCTTATTTATCATGAGTGTAGTCTAATTTAAGGAGAAAATCACCAACATTAAATATGGAAATTTTAACATGTTTGTTATGTTGTTTGGAAATATGAGCCTTATATTGGTGATTATGTTACAAAGCAAAAAGACAACATTCATCAAAGAGATCAAGGTCATGAAGGCAAGCTTCATGCAATTATTCATTGGGTATGATACCGTGAATAGATATATGAAGAGAGGGAAGCTCAAATTCTCAGGGAAAAACTGACTCAAAACCATCGACTAGAGAGAATGACATTTCTCCAGTGGTAGTATGTATGATAGTCCAGTAGGCCTAAAGATCAGAGTAAAGATGAATATGCCAATCCATGTGGGTTTCATGAATCGTCTTTTGGAGGATTTTGTTAAAAATTTTGTTAGTGGCTTTAGCTTTACCATTGCATTATGGATGATAAGGTGTAGAAAATTTATGATTGATCTTGAATTTAGCATAAAGCTATTTAACATGTTTATTTTGAAGTTACCACCATTATCAAAAATAATGGTATGGATAACACCAAAGTGGAAAATGATTTTATTAAGAATAAATTTAGAAATGGTAGGACTAGTGACATTAATAAGGGGCATGGCTTCAACCCATTTGGTAAAATATTCAGTAGCAGTGATGATAAATACATGCCCATCTTGGGAGTGAGGTAATTTTATAATGAGATCAAATCCCCACATGGGAAATTCCCAAGGAGATTCAATAGTTTAAAGCTTGGCTAGAGGTGAATGAATTATATCATCATGAAGTTGACAAGGAGTACATTTTTTAGAAAATTTGATCACATCCTTTTCAAGATTAGGCCAAAACTAACCCATACGTAGACATATGTAGGTTGTAGCATTTCCACTATAGTGGCCACTGCAAATGTTCTATGTGCTTGTTTAAGAAGAGGAGGGACCTCATCTTGCATAACACAATGGGGTAAGGTACCTTCAATAATGCAAAAATAAAGGATGTTGTGGTGAAACACATATTTGAAAGCTTGTTTATGAATGCATGTATTTTCATGATAATCTAAGTTAGGAGGATAAGTTTGATGTTCCAAGAATTAAATAATGTCTTTATACCATGGGCTTTGTCGAATGGTAACAACATTGATGTGGTAGATAAGTGAATCTAGTGTTTGAGTTGGAGATGGAAATTTTATTATTTATATAAGAAAGTAGGATAAAAAAGAATTTGGTGTGGATGAAAGAGAGATATTGAAGAGGTGAGAGAATCAACAATGACATTTTGATCTCTAGGAATACGCTCAATAGTGAAAGAGATAAAATCCTTAGTGAAAGTGGTTGCAATTTTATGATAAGTAGTGAAATTTTCACTTTTGCATTGATAATCATCATTGACTTAGTGACAAATAAGCTGAGAATCACATAAAGCATGTAAATATTGAATGTCTAAATTAAGGGCAGCTCTCATGTCTAATATTAGAGCTTCATATTTAGCCATATTATTGGTGACATCAAATGTGAAACAAAAGGATAAATAAATGATCTTTCTAAGAGGACTTGTAAGAATACAACCTACCCAATCTCCTTGAAGGAATTTAGCACCATCAAAGTGAAGGGTACAAGTATCCTCGTGTAAGTCTACATTAATCTTAGGAAGCTCCTGGATAACTAATTTAGGTTTAGTAGTATTGGAGGGAATAGAGGATTCATCAAGATTATTTTCTTAAAGATCAACGGTAAAGTTATGAAAATAATATTTGAGAGAAATAACTTGATTAAGAACTTCAATATAGAAGATATTATCATCTAGAAGACTATCTTGAAGGGGTGAAGTAGCTGGAATGGGAGATGTGGCAAGTTGATCATATTTTACTTGCCCTTTGACAACTTTTTGAGTTACAATGTAAAAATAAAATTACATAAGGAGGACCATCCATTTTCCAATTATATCTCTAGGAAGAAAGGATTTGGAGAAGAAGTGATGAAGGGGGTTGTTGGGATCAACATATCTAAGTTTGAGATATCTAAATAATGAGGTCCCTTGTAAAAGAATTTGAAGATCATCCACTCATGAATTAAAAATTTATGTATTTTTGCAAACCTTGTGTTCAATTAATGACCAAGCTAATGAACTTTCTTAAGTTATTGTAGGTTCCTTGGAAGGCCTAGGGTTTGGTGTTCACAAACCCTTGGTGTCCCTTAGTTTAAACTCAAATATTGGTGGGAGACAAGTTGATAGGGATGATTGAATAAATTGGTTAATAAAGGGTTTATCATGTTTTTAAATGTGACTCAAGCCTTTATTTTCCCCCTTTATTTTACCTTGGGTCTAACTAACGTGATTTATGTATTATTTTTTAAGTCACCTAACTTAGACTAGATTATTAATATTAAGGCCCTGATATTTAATATCGACCTTAGTCTTAATAATCTATCCTAAGTATTTATGTCCTCAGGCCTAATGGTTATCCCTCGTATCCCTTACAAGATCCAAAAGTGATATCTCACTTACTATATTTGATTGGATGGAACATATTAACCAAAAATCTCCTAATTAAGTAGTGTAGAACATGAAAAGATCAACAATGATTGCTCACTCACTAGATTTGATCCAATAGCGTGATGCATAGGGAAAAAAGTGCCTTAGTGAAATCCTTGGTAGTCCTATAAGGGTAATTATGTATCATCAATGGTGGTAGGCATACAAAAATTGAATATAGAATCTAAGCTCTATCTGACCTTTGACAGTGAATGAAGGGTTTTCAAGGATACCAAGTTGGACTTGGTAGCCCTAAATGTCCATGGAGTCAGGAACTAGTCAGAACTATTCTTCCTTATAGAATAATTTCAGCCCATCTATTAGGAGGATAGGATAGATGATACTACACACCAAATACACAATTATATAGTTACAATTCAGATGGCAAACCTTCACCATATAACAATAAAACTACAGGTAATATATTGTATCAATGTCCTTACTCCTATTTTCATGGATTATATAATAGATGGGGATTGGATTATTTGAGAGGGAAACACCAAAAGGGTTGCATATATCACCCTCATGGACTTTGAAACTTATTACAAGCTTCTCTTTCCCCATCTCGAGCTCCCATCCATGAGAGATTGGACTAACACCTAGGATCTAGATTTAGTCCTCACACCCTAGTTAAGCCAAGGATCCCATGTTTTAAAGTCCCCTGATGGAAAAATTCCTATTGTATAATTTAGATAGGTCATTATGATAGCCATGACATTGATAAATAAATACCTTGGTGCCCCTTCCACTACTTATGTGAGCAAATTCTAGGTATCTTATGTCTAATTTATGCTAGGAAAAAAATTGACCCCTCCTGTGGTAGACCTGATAAGCTTTTTCCTAGACAAGCAATTCACAACCATTAAAAGAAGGACCTCCAAGAAATTTTATATGATGTCCTATCTCTTGGATTCCATCCTAGCCTCTGTGACCTTCCCTGGCATAAAAAACTTGTCCCCTGATGATAGGACCACAATCTGCCACCATTAATCTAAATTGCATATATTCAAGTATAGGAACCATATGAAATTTATTTGTGATGGGGTTTTTCCAACCATTTATGAGGAATTCACAGGAATCCTTATAAAAAGACTACATCCTCTCATCAACAAACAAATAAAAACTAGGGGGGGATATGTGGTACTACCCAGATCGCACCATGATAAGGATATAGGGAATCCTGACTCATCCCTATAGATTACCAATTCATGTCCCCAAAAAGCTTATAGAATAAGAGATTATCTCCTAGATTATTCAATGTATAGATAAGACATGTAAAGAAAATAAGAAATCTCAAAGCCATCCCTTCCCATTAGACATTAGCAACATCATAATCAGAGATTGGAAGTAGCTGGAGGTCATGGTGGTTCATAAGAATTCCTTTGATTTTTAGTTGGATGAACTCAAAATGTGGGACCCTAGGAATAGGTTAATTGACCACATCTGGGATAGGAAGGTCCTAAATATTGAATATGGACATTAGCTAGGTGTAGGTGATGCCATCTACATTAGAGCCAAGAATTTCAAATAAGTACTTTCTAGAATTGGAGTTCACAACATCCAATTAGAGTATAGGTTGGTTAGGGACAACAAGCCCTCAAGAGAAAGATGGAAAATACACCCTTTGAATTATCACTTGTTTTTTGGTCCATCTGAGACTGCTCATCAAAATCCACCTACTAAGTGACAGTCATCTGAGCCTCAATAAGCAAAACCAACATGATAAGCCCAGGTTGAGCAACCTGAGGATATCAAGGGAAAAGGCAAAGTTGTGGTTAGGAACCAAAGATAGAGGATGGAATTGGAGAAGGCCCTACACCTTCAACACTACCATAAAGATCTTCTTCCCTAGTGGAATTTATTAGCATGGTTTCCCTTGAAGAAGGAAAAACATTGAAAAGTGCCCTTACTAACATAGCAATTACATACGGTTTTGATAAGGAGGAATATCCCTCTAGTTAATTAGGTAAATAATTGATCCCACTAGATGGGGATAAAAGGAAGGTTGAATTGGCCTTGGTATTAGTGGCTTCAAGAAAAAGACGTAGGTTAACCATCACTCATCTCACTAGTGAAGTCAATATTTTCAGTGATGAAAATCCAATTCATGGACTAGTCATCCTTGACTGGTTTGTCCATGAAAAGCTACAAAAGATCCTATCTCTCTCCCCTTCCTAGGCCTTGATGCAGATTGGATTGATTGAAGATGATAACATCAAGCCATGAATCAGAGATATAGTGAAAAAATAGGAAGAGAGAAGAATGCAAATTCAACATATTTAAGAAAAATAGAGAATTGACACCTCAAGAACGTCTAGGAGTACAAGTGTGGAGGTGATTGAGCCTCCAAAATTCAAAGAATTAGATGTTAAGGTGCAATTTAACCTAGACAGAACAACATTGGAGAGGACCATCACAAGGGTAGCCATAGTGGGCTAGGAAGAGTTCACATTTTAGAAAGTGGAGCCATTCATAGGGTTAACCTCTATTAGAGGTCACCAATTTGGAAAATATCCCATCCATGAGGAGGATGTGGTAAGTTTAATTGAGGCTCAGTATTAATAGGCTAGATCTTGTGTCTAAGGATTAGTATAAAGAATCAATAACCTGAAGGAAGAAAAGGAGAATCTACAAACTCAGGTTGTTCTCTCAATCCCAAACTCCATGATTGATATGATAGATGGGTCATTTTATGACATGTTTAGGGCATTGAGGTACATGAAGTCAAAGTATAAGGCCCTTCAAGATCAAGCTACCTTAGCTAGGGAACTAACTACTCAATGTAAGCCTATAAAGACAAAATTACTGAACTCCTTTATATCCAGATGAAGAAACAAATCCCAAACTTCAAGGCAATCTGTATGGGGAATTTAAGTACCATATTGGGGATTGTTAGAGACAAACTTTAGGATTTTAATGCTTGGAATGTCAAGGTTGAGGAGTTCATATAAGAAGAAAAGGACCTCATTGGTAGAGTTAAAAAACTCCTAGGCACCATGCTTAAGAATCTTGGATAGACTACCACCTTGGGGATCATAACTGATGAAGAATTCCATCACAAAGCCACCTTGGTGACTCAATAAATCAAAGGCAAGAGCCAAGGAGAATCAAGAAAGTAAAAAAATAGATTGTTGAACATGACATTCAATGTAGGGGAAAGAATCAATGAAGCTAGGAGTATCAAAAAAGCCTTATCCAGAAATGACAAAGATTTTGATGAACTGGTAAACCAAGAAGAGGAATGCATCACTAGGCCAACTGTAGATTTAGGCCTAGTGGATAAATAACATATAAAGGCCACAAGAATCTTGCATAAGTGAAATGACCCACCTCCATCATCTTAATTATTTCTTTCCAGCATGGAAACTCATTCATTTTTTAAAGACACATGCTAGTTTGTTAGCGTGATTGCCTCTAGGTCAGTAGGATTGTAAAAGATATTTGTATTATAGTTGTAACAAATACAACTATCTTTTATACACCTGTAGTTGTAAAATTGACTGGTATACTACTTGGCTTCCTATAAAAGGGCATGTATTATCATTTGTAAGAGAAAGACTTTAGGATATTTGTACAATTTTGAGTCATTAATACAGGAGATCAAAGAATTCTATTAGAGTTGTTTGGTTTTGTGTGTTTGAATTGATAAGTTTATCAATTGTTTTATCTATTTTGAATATGAATGATATCAATAAATATTTAACTAGATCATTAATTACAAGGTTTACAACTTGTGCATGCTAATTTAGTTGAAAGAATTGACTTTCCTTCATTTTATTTAATCTACAACATAGATGTGTTTTAGCTATCTAAATATAGTGTAAAACCTTAAAAGCAAATTTAATTTTTCTTGTATTATTGTTCTTCCTTTTGAATTAGGCTTGATGTCTGGTGAAATGAGAGTTTAGGTTGCATTACATTACATTTTGGTTAAGATCATGCTCGAGAAAGATTTAAGTCTTGTCAATATGTTCATAATACAGATAGATAATCACTATTCCTTTCTTACCCTACCTTATCTTTTGCTCTTTTTTTTAAAAATAACATTAGCTTAAATACATTGTTCATAACCATATTATTCTAGTTAGTGGTCTGAATCTAGGTCAATTTATCCAAACTTTTCAAGAAAGGTACCAAGATGACCCCCTACCATCAAAATTTATAAATATTGTGGAACAATTCATGTTGCTTTGCCACTATTTCCACCACAGGCATCTCAATTGCCAAATACCTGTAACTCATGATTTGAATCTGTAGATTCTAAATGAGAAGTGTTATTTAAACACTCAAAAGTACTTGTGGTTTATTTATAAGCATCAATAAGAAGGCTCCACTAGCACTAGAAGGAGGGCAGATCTATATTCTTGATCTGTGGTAAAGTTGACTTAAAATTGGAAAGGTCATGTGTCTTTACCTTCTATGAATAATTTAAGGATACTATAGGCCAAGAATTGATGTTATTTAAGCAAGGGTATATTAATATAAGACATATTCATGAAATTAAGTGCGTCTATGGCAAGATCTAACCAAATATTTGCATTTTTTGCAAAGATCAGCTCACATCTAAACTTAAACCCCTTTCTCATGGAAACTTAACATGGTATATTGTATCTTAAATAGTATCTTCAAATCTCACATTGGAGTTGCCTAGGATCAAGATAATATCATATTCATAAACTCGAGAGCCTATGATTGAACTTTAGGAACATAGGAGAGCAAGAAGGGATAAAGGTAGACGTAGAAAATCTAAATCCCTCCCAAAATCACCCATTTAAGATACATTTTCTTTTAACCCTCATACGATAATGGCTTGGTTAGGTGATTCTTCTATCAACATATTTAGGGTGGTCCATGATCTCCCATGTAATTTGAAGAAACATTTTCCTACATTTAGTCCTATGGGAATAATAACTATTGAAGAACATATAAAGTCTTTCAAGGATGCCTTGAGATTACTCAATGTTGTGCATGAAGATGTAGCATATATGTTGTTCCCTTTCAATTTTAAGGATGCTACCTATGAATGGATTTTAAACTTTCTTAATAGCTACACTACTAGTTGGGAAGATTTTAATAATGTGTTCATAGATCAGTTTGGAAAAATAATTAGTCCTTGCATCATTTATCATCAATTTACAACTATTAGAAGAGATGTCAATGAACATATCAGGTTCTTTAATTCTAGGTTTTAGAATATGTTAAGTAGAACCATAGATCCATACAAGCCAGATGAGATTATAGTTTTAGAGATATATAAAGATGCAGTGGATCTTATGACCTCAGTGCTCTTAAAGAGATTCATACCAGCCATAACCTCACTATCAAGAAGAAGTAACTATTAAAGATCAAATGCAACCCCAAGGACAAATGGCTTATTCAGTGACAAATGTTAACCCCCACATGCCAGTGATGAACTTGTTTCCTAACAATAATCAGAACATGCCTACTGTGAACTAACTTCTAAACCTCACTCAATTTCCATTGAATCATATGGCCTCTAATCAAAACTTAAGATTCATGAGCCAAACCATTAATAATGGCTTTAGAATAATCACGTACACATTTCTAAGACCCCTAAAAGTGAAAATGAATTTATCCTAAAAGTGGTCTAGAAACTAAGTACTAATTTCCTCCAATAACAAAAAAAATGTGAAATACGGATAAAAGTTTAGGAAGGAAATTTTCATTTCAAAGATATAACAAGCTAGGCAATAGGTTCCAGAATGATAGTTTCCACAATAATAAAAACCATAACCCCTCCTCAAAAAATAAAACCATGGATATAAACCTCACAAATATTGCATTACCTAACTATTATAGGGTGAATTATACAATTAAGCATGGGGATATTGATTCCAATAGGAGTTGGACACGTTTGAGGTAGTTCCCAATAAGGATAATAATGTACATACATTTGGCCCAAAACCTTCTGACCAAGCTTTCATGGTAGAAACCTTTTATTTCCCCTTTTAGGAAGAAAATGAACCAGATGAGATCCCTAAAGAAATCCATGTATTTCAACAGTTCCTAAAAAGACTTACCCCTTGAGGAATAGAGAACAAAGGAAACCTTTGACTACCTTAACCCCCCCCAAATAACTTTGGAACTCCTCCAGATATTTGTTTAAGTAATAACCTTGAGACCCCTCGAGGGAACATTCCCAAGCATATCCTTAAAGTCCCCAATGCTCCCAAAACTAGTTACAACATAGTTGAGGACATGAAGAAGATAAAGGTTAATATCACCTTGCATGAGTTAACACAAATCATAGAAAAAAGGGATTTGTTGCTATATTCCTTAAAGTTTAGCAAAAGTCCCAAGATAGATCATGCTAATGTAATAGTACATAAGGCCAAAGCCAAATCTCCCCCTTTCTTTCTCACAATTAGAATATTTGGAAAAAAATTCCACAATTGCTTATTCGACTCATGTGCTTCCACCAATATCATGCCTACTAGCATATGTAAATAACTTGTCTTACCCCCCATCAAGTTTGATAGGATTTTCACCCAATTAGACAAGTCAAGGGTTAAAGTGGTTGGAGAACTTTTGAACATCCACATGCAGATAGCCTCTAAGCTCAAGGTATAACAATTCATTGATATTTAGCTAGTAAACATGCCTAATGCCTATGGGATCCTATTAAGTAGGGAATGGACCAAAGCTTTAAATGGGTACATGTCTACTAATTTTTACCACTTACGGTTATCATGGAAGGGAGTCCCAAATGAAATCAGAGTTGAGACGGAACCAAGGATGAAACATATGATAATAGAATAAAATGCTATTAATGAAAGAGTCAACATAATCAACTCAAACTTAGGAATTTTCACCCTAGAAGCTAATAAATTGGATAATCCTAAGGACATGGAGACTCCTCCTAGGTTATGGAAATTACACTTTGATGGTGCTAGGTGTAAGGATGGATTAGGTGTTGGCATTATCTTAACTGATCTAGCTGACAAAAGGTATCATGCCTCTTACAGACTCTAATTACCTTACATCAATAACCTTGATGAGTATGAAGCTCTCATCCTTGGTTTTTAATTTTCTATCAAGAATAAAGCTAAAGAATGACTAATTTTTTGAGATTCAAAACTAGTAGTCAACTAGGTCAAGAGTAGGTATCAATGTAAACTCTCATATCTTAAGAAGTATAAGTCTAGGGTCTAGGACCTGATTGAGTCTTTGATGCTTTTAACATCACTTCCATTCCTTGAGATGAAAACCAAGTTGTTGATGAACTAGCATCAACTACAATGAACCTCATGCCTAGTCTAGATTCCTATGATTTTAGTATTGAATTAGTTCCATGTCCATCAGTGCCTGATAATGTTAATAATTTTCAAGTCTTTAATGATGACCAATAGATATTGTATTTATTGACCAATTCTAGGCCATTTGAGGCCCATATCATTGATGAAGTTGATGAGAATGAAATTGGAGGGAACAAGTTTGATAACAAAGTAATCTAACTAAATGACAAAAAAATCCCTAAAGGAATGATTGCTCTAGAGAGATTGTTTGATCAAGATAAACTAGTTGAGGTTTCCAAAGTTCCCAAGGTAAGTTAAAAAGATTTAAATACTATGGATCTTGATTCCCAAGGGCAACCCTAATTATTAAACATTGGAAAGGATTGTACAACTTCTAAGAATAAGAAGGCCAAAAAACTCCTTAATAGATATAAAGATATTATAGCTTGGTCTTATGATGAATTAAAAATATTTGATCCAAGGGTCATTACCCATACCATACCCATCAAATAAAGTTGCAGACCTTTCAGATAGAAATAAAGACTAGTAAACCCAATGCTAGAACCTATGATATTTAAAGAAGTCAAAAGGTTACTGGATACAAGGATAGTTTTTCCCATCAAACATTTAACTTGGGTGGCCAATTTAGTGCTAGTCAAGAAGAAGAATGGTGATATTAGGCTATGTATTGAATTAAAAATTTGAATAAAGCATCAAAGAAGGAAAATTATACCCTCCCTTCCCTTGATCAAGTAATTCAAACTATTTCAGGTTCAACTATGATGTCCTTCCTTGATGGCTTTTCAGGCTATAATCAAGTACTGATTGATAGAGAAGACAAGATGAAGACAACATTCACAACAAAGTGGGGAACCTTTGCTTACAAAAGGATGCCTTTCAGACTAATAAACACAAGATCCACCTTCTAAAGAGTTATGGATCACACCTTCCAAGGCTTGATTGGTAAGGGCATCATCGTTTACATGGATGATGTAATATTTTTTTCTAAAAATAGGGAAGAACACTTCATACACCTACAACAAGTTTTTGAAAGATGTAGAAGGTATGGAATTTCCTTGAACCCTAAGAAAAACATATTTTGTGTAATTAAAGGAAAACTATTAGGGCACATTATAACCAAATATGGTGTCTCCATAGACCCTGAAAGAGTGGAGGCCATATCTAGAACTGAGCTCCCAAATAGTAGGAAGGAACTAAAGTCATTATTTGGTAAAATAAATTTTGTAAGAAAATTTAGTTTGGGTTTTGTAGAAATTGTCAAGCCATTGAATGACATGATCAATAAATATGCCAAGGTGATTTGGAAGGAAGAATCCAAGAAGGCATTCAATGACATTAAAGAAGCCATTGACCAAGCCCTAATGCTTATGAGTTTCAATTTCTTAGAGGATTTCTATCTATCCTCTTTTTCATATGATCCTACTATGGCTATTGTATTGAATTATAAAGTTGATGAGTGTGATCACCCAATAGCTTTCATGAGTACCAATTTCAAGAATGTTGAGTTTAAATATTCTATGATTGATAAGTAGGCATATGCATTAGTGAAGGTGGTAAAAAAATTTAGACACTACATCCTTAGAAATAAGGTGCATGCCATCCTACCTGACCCTATTGCCAAACTTATGTTGAGTCAAAATGAGATGGGATAATGTAGAGGTAAGTGGATTTCATTTATATAGGAATATGACTTGGAAATTTACATAACAAATCTAGTAAGGTGCCAATGTTTGATCTAAATGATTACCAGTAATATCCCTAGGCTAAGTATCATGCAAGTAGACTAGCAAAGTTTTCAAACCAGTGAATGGTATGATTCAATCATACCTTTATTGATAAATGGTGTTTATCCTCCAAGCTTATCCAAGGAATAAAGGAGGGATTTAAGGCTTAAGACAACCAACTACCTGATCAAGGATGGGATACTACACATAAATAACTTTGAAAGAATCTACCTAAGGTGTGTCTCACAAGAAAAAGCTACCCAAATTATGGCCACCTTCCATGAAAAACTAGGTAGTGGACATCCCTCTAGAAGGACTACTGCCCACAAGATCTTAAAGGTGGGTTACTATTGGCCCACTCTCTTTAAATATTCCCAAAAGCATGTAAGATAATATCACTCTTGCCAAATTTTTAGCACCAAAGAGACAAAAGTAGCTATGCCTCTACAACCGATCATGATTGATAAACCATTTGCATAGTGGGTTTTAGACCTCATTGGAGTGATTAACCCTAACTCATATGAGGGCCACAAGTATGTCTTAACTACCATATATTATTGCACTAGGTGGATAGAAGAAGTAGCTAACAAGAAATGCAGAACATAATAAGTGATTGGCTTCTTAGAAGAACGTATATGTATTAGATTTGGGATCCCAATCTCTCTAGTATGTGATAATGGATCAGCATTCATTTTAATTAATATTACTAAATAGGCCTATGATAATGGGATAACCATTAAGTTTGATTCCAATCACTATCCTCAAGGAAATGGTGTTTCAAAGTCCAAAAATAAGAACCTAATGAAATCAATCAAAAAGTCTACTGAAGATAAGCCTAGAACTTGGCACAAGTTGCTCAAATTTGCACTCTCAACTGATAAAATAAGAATCAAGCAAGGTTTAAAAGCTTCACCATTCATGTTAGTGTATGGGCTAGAGCCCATCTTCCCCATCACCCTCAAATTGCCTACATATAGGTTCATATAATAATACATGGATGATAGTCAAGTACATGTAGCTTTCAGGATACTAGACCTCATCCAGATGGAAGATGATAGGGAAACTTCTTTTTCTAATTTTAGTAGACACCAGGCCATAGTAAAAATATGGTTTGACAAAAGGTCTAAGATCAAGGTGTTTAGGTAGGGAGATTTAGTCCTACTTTGGGACAAAGCATCTAAACCCAAAGGAAAGCATGACAAATTCACACCCCTATGGATTGGCCCATACTAGATTAGTGAAACATTAGGGAACAACACATTCAAGCTCAAAGATTTACAAGGGGAAAAGCTCATGTTGCCTACTAAATGGAAATACATCAATCATTACTTCTCTACCACCCCTCCTAGGGTATTTATGGAGTAAGGTGTAATGGGATTAAATTAGAGTAGGTAGGCTAATTAGTTTGCTTTATGCATCTTTTTCTTTCTTGTCCCTAGTTTGTACATAAGTTTGTTCATATTTTTTTAATTATTTTGTTTTTCTTACTCTTTCTTTTTATTATGTGTTTCTCATCTTGTGGTTTTCCCTTAATCTCATAGTATTTTGGAGTTGTCCCTAAAAGCTTGGAAATTTTGAAACCTACTCTAAATAGGCTCCAATCCTAAAGAAAAGGTGTGAACCCCACACAAAGGCAACCCTGATCTTGAAAACCAATATTATGATATAAATTTAAGAATCTGATACAAAAAAATAGAAGGGAAGTTATTCCATAAGATTTAAGTCATGACCCTAGATCTACACTGGGTTTACGAGGATTTATACTTAGGATTTGAGACCTAAATTATCAAGAGCATGCCATTATCTAGCACTTAATCAACATTGTTGCATAGGGAAAGGGTTGTAACCTTGAGTGATCCTTCTAAAATCAAATATTTTATCAAATCCTAGACCTATCTATCTTCATTCCCAACCTTACTTAAAGCATAAATATCTAAAAATACAAAAAATATAATAAGAATACAAGGCAAAATTGAAGCTTTCATAAGAAGGTGATTCAGTCAACCTCTACTAGGACTATGGATGCTTAGCTAGAAGTGGAGCAAGGCTATGAGTGGAGTCAAAGGTATCTTTGTCAGGGCTATGGATGCTTGGCTGGTAGTAGAACAATGCCCAAGTTTTCCCTAAGCCAAACCATAATTCCAAAAGAAAAAAATGTCCAGTACACCCAGGTCAACATAAATGGCTAAAGGAAAGAAAGCTAAGGAATACTTCTCGAGCCCTATGGATAAAAATAAGTGGAATCAAAACACACACGTGGCTCAGGTATGTCTTGATGCTTAAACCTTAAATTTACTAGTGTAAGGTTTGTTTCAACCATAAATAGATCTATATGGTAATTTCTTAGGTCAAATGGAATGGTGACCTCAATGTTTATCTGAACTTAGATTCTGGGAGTTCTAACATATTACTTTGTTTCCCACAAAAGTCATCATTTGTTGGAACCAACATACCCCTCTCATTTTAAAATTGGGGACCCTTTAGAGACATGTGCATCTAAGTTTGAGACATTTGAACATTGAGGTCCCTTGTAAAATAATTTGAAGATCATCCACTCATGAATTACACATTTGTGTATTTTTGCAAACCTCTTGTTCAATCAATGACCAGGCTAATGGAGTTGCTTAAGTTATTGCAAGTTCCTTGGAAGGCCTAGGGTTTGGTGTTCACAAACCACATGTGCCCCTTGATTTAAATTCAAATATTGGTGGGAACCAAGTCGATAGGGATGATTAAATAAATTGGTTAATAAAGGGTTTATTATGTTTTTAAATGCGACCTAAGCCTTTATTTTCCACCTTTCTTTTACCTTGGGTCTAGCTAACATGCTTTATGTATTCCTTTTTAAGTCACTTAACTTAGACTAGATTGGTAATATTAAGGCCTCAATATTTAATCTCAACCTTAGTCTTAATAATCTATCCTAAGTATTTGTGTCCTCAAGCCTAATGGTTATTCTTTGTATCCCTTACAGGATCTAATGGTGATCGCTCGCTCACCAAATTTGATCAAACAGAGCGTATTAACCAAAAAAATCCTACTTAAGTAATTTACATCATGAAAGGATCAATGATGGCTGCTTACTCACTAGATTTGATCCAACAGCATGAGGCATAGGGAGAAAATTCAAAACATAAATCCTCGAAGAATAGATGCATGAAAAATTACTAATCAAAAGAATAAAATTAAAGGGACCCACTTAATAAAGATGTTTAATTAAGGACCTATACTTAACAAAAGGGCCCATAAAGATTAATGATGATTGCTAGCTCACTGGATTTAATCCAACAATATGAGGAGTCTGATGACTTTTTAAAGCTCTACAAGCTTGACACATGGCCAATGTATGACCAAGATAATAACTGACAAAGATACACAACATAGGAAAGATCTATGAAGGTGTTGAGTATCATAACCATGAACTTGAAGATCAATAGACTAATGCGAGTATAAGAACTTAGATGTGGATCAATAGATCATGTTAAACCAAAGATCTTGATATGCCAAAGTGAAATAAAAGAGTCTTTTAAAATCCAATGGCTAGTATCCAAAGGGAAATTATGAAAATTGCCATAAAAGTCCAAAATGATACCAAATGTACTCCACATAAGTGTAAAAAGGCAAAATCAAAGATCTTCAGAGCTCCAAAACACAAAGGGCATGAAGAAAAATTTCCCATAAAATATAAGGCATGTATGAAGTTAAGGCCTAAATAAATATACCATTAAAGCTCAAACCCTAAATTCTTTATAAAGAGGATTCAAGTTGACTCAATTAACTTCACCTAGCTAAGATAATGTAACTAAGCTTTGAGAAATAAGTGCCTTAGTGAAATATTTGGTAGTCTTGTAAGGGTGATTCTGTATCATCAATGGTAGTAGGCAAACAACAATTGAAGATGGAAGCTAAGCTCTATCTAACCTTTGATAGCGAAGGAAGGGTTTTCAAGGATACTGAGTTGGACATGGCATCCCTAAATGTCTATGGAGTCAGGAACTGGTTAGAACTATTCTTCCTTGTAGAATAATTGCATCCCATATCTTAGGAGGAGAGAAAAAATGCTACTACACACCAAATATACAATGATATAGTTTCAATTATAATGGCAGGCCTTCCCCATGTAACAATAAAACTAGAGGTAATGCATTATATCAATGTCCATGCTCCTATTGTTGTGGATTATATAATAAATGGGGAGTGGATTATTTGAGAGGGAATTACCAAAAGGGTTGTGTGTATCACCCCCATGGCCTTTGAAACTTATTATAAGCTTCCCTTGCCCCATCTCGATCTCCCATCTATGAGAGATTAAACTAACACCCAAGACCTTGATTTAGTCCTCACACCCTGGTTAATCCAAGGATCCCATGTTTTCAATTTCCCTGATGGAAAAAGTCCTATTATATAATTTAGAAAGGACATTAGGATAGCCATGACCTTGATAAATAGATCCCTTGGTGCCCCTTCCACTACTTATATGAGCAAAGTCTAGGTATCTTATGTCCACTTTATGCAAGGAGAAAACTTGACCCCTCAGGTGGGAGACCTGATAAGCTTTTTCCTAGCCAATAAATTCATAGCCATTAAAAGAAGGATCTCCAAGAAATTTTATATGATGTCCTATCTCTTGTATTCCATCCTAGCCTCTGTGACCTTCCCTAGCATAAGAAACTGGTCCCTTGATGGCAGGACCACAATCTCCCACCATTACTCTAAATTTCATATATTAAAGTATAGAAACCAAATGAAATTTATTTGTGATGGGGATTTCCCAACCATTTATGAGGAAATCATAGACATCCCTATGCCAAGACTACATCTTCTCATCAAGAAATAAATAGAAACCATTGGGGATGTGTGGTACTACCCTAATTGCACCATGATAAGGATGGAGGGAATCCTGACTCAACCCTACAGATTACTAATTCATGTCCCCAAAAATATTTTAGAATAGGATATTACCTCACAGATTATTCAAGATGTAGATAGGACATGTAAATAAAATAAGAAAGCTGAAGTCCATCCCTTCTCATTAGATATTGGCAAAATCATAATCAGAGATTGGAAGCAACTGGAGGTCATGGTGCTTCATAGGAATTCCTTTGATTTTTATTTAGATGACCTAAAAATATGGGACCTTAGGAATCTGGTAATCAACCACATCTAGGATAGGAAGGTACCAAATATTGAATATGGACATCAACTAGGTGTAGGTGATGACATCTACATCAAAGCTAGGAATTTTGAAGAAGTACTTTCTAGAATTAGAGGACACAATATCCAATTGGAGCACAAGTTGGTTAGGGAAAACAAGCCCTTGGGATAAAGATGGAAAATACACCCTTTACATTATCACTTGTTGCCTAGTCCATCTGAGTCTACTCATCAAAATCCACCTACTAAGGGATAGTCATTCGAGCCTCAACAAGTAGAACCAACAGGGCAAGCCTAGGTTGAGTAACTTGAGTATATCAGGGGAAAAAGACAATCTATGGCTAAGGAACTAAAGATAGAGGAGGGACCTAGAGAAGGCCCTGTACCTTCAATGCTCCCAAAAAGTCCTTCTTCCCTAGTGGAATTCATTAGCATGGTTGTCGTTAAAGAAGGAGAAATGTTGGAAGGTGCCCTTATTGACATAGCAGCTACATACAACTCTGATAGGGAGGAAGATCCATCTAGTGAAGTAGGTAAATAATTAATCCCATTAGATGCAAAGAAAAAGATGGCCAAATTGGCCTTGATACCTACGGCTCCAAGAAAAAGGCCTAGGTTGACCATCACTCATTCCACTAGTGAAGTCAATCTTTTTGGTGATGAAAATCCAATGCATGAACTAGTCATCCTTGACTAGTTTGTCTATGGAAAGTTACAAAAGATCCCATCTCTCCCCTTCCTAGGCCTTGACTTATATTGGCTTGATTGAAGATGATAACATCAAGCTATGGATCAAAGATATAGTGAAAAACTAGGAAGAGAGAAGAATTCAAATTTAACATGTTTAGGAGAAATAAAGAATTGACACCTCAAGAGCCTCTGGGAGTAAAAGTGTGAAGGTGCCTAAGATTACAAAAATCAAGGAACCAGAGGTTAAAGTGAAATTTAACCCTTACACAATATCCTTGGAGAGGACCATAACAAGGGTAGCCATAGTGGGCCAGGAAGAGTTCACATTTTAGAAGGTGGAGCCATTCATAGGGTTAACCCCTATTGGAGGACAACAACTTGGCAAAGATCCAATACATGAGGAGGATGTGGTAATTTTAATTGAGGCTCAATCTCAATAGGCTAGAGCATTTGTTTAAGGATTAGTACAAAGAATTTAAAACCTAAAGGAAGAAAAGGAAAATCTACAAACTTAGGGTGTTCTCTCAATCCCAAACTCCATGATCGATATGATGAATGAATCATTTTATGATATGTTTAGGGAGTTTAAGTCCATAAAATCAAGGTAGAAGGCCCTTTAGGAGCAATCTACCTTAGCTAGGCAACTAGCTACTCAATGGCAAGCCTCTAAAGACAAAATTACTCAACTCCTTTATATCTAGATGAAGAAGTAAATCCCAAACTTCAAGGCTATTAGTATGGGGAATTTAAGTGCCATATTTGGGATTGTGAAAGATAAACTTCAATCTTTGAATGCTTGGCTTGTCAAGTTTGGGGATCTCATAGAAGAAGAAAAGGACCTCATTGGTAGAGTTGAAAAACTCCTAGGCATCATGCTTGAGAATCCTAGATAGACTACCACCTTGGAGATCATAAATGATGAATAATTACATCACAGATCCACCTTGGTGACTCATGAAATCAAAGGAAATAGTCAAGTACAATCAATAAAGGATGATAACAGAGTGTTGAACATGATCTTCAATATAGGGGAAAGAGTCAATGAAGCTAGGAGCATCAAAGAAGCCTTGGCCAGAAATGACAAAGATTTTGATGAGTTGATAAACCAAAAAGAAGAGTGTATCACTGAGCTGGCCATAGATTTAGGCCTTGTTAGTGTAGTATTTTTTCCCATTGGGTTTTACCTACATGGTCATATGGTCATTCTATGTTATTTAAGCTTCCTTAGGTTAGTTATAAAGGGTCCATATAATAATTATATTTTAATGTAATTATTTAATTAGGAAAATTAGGGGCTTCCTCATGTTGCCCTAATTTTCTCTATATGCACCCCACTTTCCTTTTTATAAGGTTAATCAATCAGTTAATGCAAAAAAATTTCTTTTTTTTAGAAACACATGTTTTTGTAGCTCTCACACTACCTCATAGGATTCAACATTGATTGCATGAAATCTATTCAAAAATCTTGGAACACTCTTTCATGGTATCAGAGCCTACTTGATAGCCTCATGCATCAAACTCCCAGGTAAGATCCTCCTACATTCACCATTTTTTGTTTTTTCTTCTATCTTGGATACCATTTTTGACTTTAGAGGCATTTTATTACTCTACCTCAAAACTCATGTTAGAAGGCCTTTAATGAAAAATCTATTTGCATATATTTTCTAGGTTTTTTGAGATCTAAAATGGGTTGCTTTTAGATTTTTGATAAATTTCATGTATTTTCCTAGAAATCAATTTCTTTCATTTGATCGAATGTTTGTATGGACAAAGTAATCAAGCCTGTAAACCCTAGTGTACGCTCGATAGACCAAATCAGGTTCTTAGAGGGCCATTACTTGATTCTAGACTAAATCAGGGTTTCAAAGTGTTACAACTTGCTTACAAGACCCATTTGGGCTTTCAACATTACTTTACTTCAAATTCATGAAGTTAAGTAAAGTAGTTTGAGAAACCTAAATTACATTAAAAGAAGTAATCAAGCTTCTCAACCCCAACAATTTGATCGTAGACCAAATCAGGTTTATGACATTACTTTACTTCTAACTTGTGAAGTTAAGTAAAGCAGTCTAAGAAACCCAAAATACACTGTAGGAAGTAATCAATCTTTTCTAAGGTAACTACTAGGAAGTAATCAAGCTTTAGTAGGGTCTTTATTGATCCCCCACAACATTAAAGCAAGTCTAAAACCTTAGTTTACTCTCTATAGACTAATTTAGTTTTTGAAAGTAGTTGTACTGTGTTAAAATCCTAAAGTAAAATAGTTGGAAGAACTTGATCAACACTACAAGACTGAATCAAGTTTTTGAAGGAGTCTTACTTCTCCAAGAGCTTGAAGTAAAGTAGTTGCAAGAACCCAAAGTAATGTAGCTGCAAGAATCCAAAATGCACTAGGAAGACCTATTCAGGTTTTCCAGGGTCAATTACTTTTTTTTTTTAGTGAAGTAAAGTAGTTGTAATAACCTAAAGTAAAGTAGTATTAGAAGCCCACGTGATGTTTAAGAGGGCATCAAATTTTACGTGAAAGGTAATGAAGAAATAGAGTAATGTTTTTGACATTTTTGGATGAAAAATCACAAGTCTAAAAAAAATCATTTTTGGAAAGGGTCTAGGAATATGTGGAAGTAAGAACCAGTAAGTGCTATAACTTTCAATCATTATCTCTTTTTTGGGTGCCTTTTTTTTTAAAGTGCATATTTTCTCTAGCTCTACGCATTGGTGACATTATTTTACTATTTTTGTAAAATTCATTTTTGATATGGTGTAATATCTTAAAACTCTCTTTAAACCTTTGTACATTTCCTCTTGGATGCATTATCAGCTATGCCTGATGTCCCTCTCATACTTTCTCACACTAATTACTAATAAACACATTCTTGACTATGCCTGATGTCCAAGACTGAGTGTGTGTGCATTATAACTTTAGGGGGGTATTCTTGATAGTTTAGGGGGTACTTGTACTGTGTGATTTCTATTTTTTTATTTCATTTAAATTTTGTAATTTGTCTCATTCTAATATACACTAATGGATCTAAACATCAAACCACTCACACCATTTAATTATCTTGAATGGAAGTCTAAAATGCAGCTCACCTTGAGAGGTAAAGGACTCTATCAGATCATTATGGGTGAAAAAATGAGCCATCTATAGATGTAGAAAATGTTAAGTGGTATAATAGATGTGATGAGGCATATGGGTTCTTATGCCTATCAATGTCTCCCAACCTTCTATTTCATGTTAAATTTTCAAAAACTCCTAACAAATTTTGGACCATCTTAGACAAGATTTTTGGAGTGCAAGACATCATGAGGGGTCATGAGCTGGAGAATGAGCTCATCACATTGAGCCCAAGTGACTATGACAGCCTAAAAGACTTCTTTCCAAATTTCAAATCACTGAGACTACAGTTGAAATAATGTGGCATTGAGAAAATAGATGACTAATTTATTTTATCTGTGCTTGCAAAATTAGGTCATGACTATTCAATTTTTGTCTCTACATTTCATGATACCAAACATGCACTTGGATCCACTTGGAAAATGTCATCATTTGATGAGTTTGTTGTCGATCTAACTTTAGAATAAGATAAGTTGGTTAAAATGGGTGCACTAAAGTCTTCAAAATCATATGCCTTGATTGTCAATCAGGACAAGAAGAAGCCTTCTAACAGTGTCAAATAGGAGAAAAAATAGTCTAAACCTAATTGTGAGCATTAGAAGAATAAAAAATTAGATGCCAAGCTAAAAACATTACCAAATGAGTCCTCCTTAAGTGGGAAACCTAAGAAGGAAAAACTCAAATGCAAATTTTGTAAAAAACTTGGACACGATGAATCTCAGTACATGAAAAATAAGATTGACACCTTGACTAAGATGCTTGAAAAGAACAACATCAGTGTTCTTAAATCCTCATCTCATAAATCCTCATCTCATAACATGTCTACACAAGATTATACAAAGGCAAAAGATAGTAAAAAGGGTAAAAATAAGGGCAAGGTACTTATTGTAGTAGCTTCTCAGCCTTTGACTTGGGTTAATGACTTGGGTACTTCTTATCACATGGCCTCCTCAAAGGATCTATTTTCAAAAATAGAGCCTTGTTCTGTGCCTTCAATTCTAATGGGTGAAAGTGACGGGACCTTCAATGATGTTATGTGTGTTCCTTCACTATCCACCAATATTTTATCAGTATATCAAATCACACACATAGCTATCAGGAAGCGATTTGAGTTCACACCTAATTCAATGGTCATCAAGGAAATACACAGTGACATTATAGTGGATCATGGGAAGGCCAATCATTAGTATAGGGTGTGTACCTTCTCACATTTTCCCCCAAATCAGCCCTCAACTCAACTACTTATTCATGTAGATGGAGTAAGCAAAGTATGGGTGTAGACACCGAAATCGTGTCTATCCCATTGGTCACCCCTTGGTCCCCTTTGACCCTCTTCTAAACATTTCTAATCCACTCAATTATTAATTTAAAATAAAATTAACTATTTTAAATTAATACCCCCTTGCCACATTACCCATGACACCTCACCCCTCCTAGGATACCTCTCCTTGGATGCCTCCCATCACCCTATGACCAATTTATGACCTATTTCAACCCTCTCGTGCTTATTTAATCCACCTTCGACCATTTTCCTATGACCATTGACCCTGGCAGTTGGAAGAATGGGGAAAAGGCTACTTTTAGCCTTTTTCCCATCTTCTAGCTGCCGACATCGGTTATAGTTGGCCGATGCCGGCGGGATCACCGACGTCGGTCGCTTAAAACAACCCGAAGGCAAATTCTCTTCCCTCCTGGGACGCTGAATCAATTAATGACAGATAGTGAACACGAATTCTATCTCGGATTCTCTTCCTTTTTTGGCTCTCAGACTTGGACATCAATAGGGATTCTCTGAGATCATTTATCAGGCTTCAACTAAACACTCTTCTGGCTATAGACACAATAGGGACAAGCATTTCAAACACCTCTGGCTCTGCTCCAAGCAAGAGATAAGTATTCCTCTGCCCTTTTTATTATTTCAATTATTTAGATCATATCAGCAATCAATTTTCTATTCATTGCTTCTAAATAACATTATCAACTA
This sequence comes from Torreya grandis, assembly GCA_037957365.1. Lineage (NCBI taxonomy): Eukaryota > Viridiplantae > Streptophyta > Pinopsida > Cupressales > Taxaceae > Torreya > Torreya grandis. The sequence continues at coordinate 1,347,987 of JARHVA010004977.1, forward strand.
GACCTGATTATCAACCAGACCAGCCCTAACTTTCTTCTTGGAGAGGCTGAGAGGCCTTCCCCATATGCTTACCCTTTTTGACAACCTATCCTCTACCCCTTATCCCTCCTAAAGACCCTGTCCACTGTCCTACATCCCTTGCACAGACCCAGACTCCTTTCAGACCATTCTATCGACCACAGATAGCCCTGAGACTCGTCTAAAGCCCCATTTCCCCAATTGACGCTAGCCACCAGGCCCATTGCCCCAACCGATGTCAGTAGACTAATCGACACTGGTGACTATGGAAGATGGATTGCCACATACAGGTACACATTTGTTTCTATTTCTTTTATTTAGTCTTTTATCATTTTTGTTTCTAGCAACATTCTGCTTTTTATCAAACAGTAGACTGTCACCCCTTCAAGAAATCTTTGCACTTCTAGGATCAAGCTTTGCTTGGCAGTCTACTACCTATCTATCTAACAACCTCTATGTTTGAGTCTCTTTCTTCTATAGGTGTCATCCTCCACAGCCAAAGAGGAGTCCCTACAACGTCTGGATAATGGTGCACAAACCTCATCTGGGTACGTACAAACCCCAGACCATTTATCTTCATTTCTTACTTCCTTTGAATGTGAAAAGTGAAAAACTTGTTAGAAACATTCTGGCACCCCCGGTGGGACCCTAGGAATTCTCCTTGGGTTCATACTTTTTCTTCTACAAACAAACTTTTCATATAGGTGCATTAGGTCTCTTCTTGCATCCTTTTTCTCTATCTCTTCCAAAAGACACTATTAGCAAAGTTAAAAGGAATCCTTCTTTTTCTTTCTTTCCTGCATCTTAGACTAGTCAATTCATACTCTTCAACCTTTTTTCCACTTGTCTGCATCTGAACACACATTTCAATTTGGGCTTAAAATTTTTGCATTTCATTTCTGCTTGCTTGCATTTTTAAGCTCACCTAGTAATTAAAACGCATTATGAATAAATCTTAGCACACTTATGTTACAAGACCAAACCATTATCACAAATTAAACATCTAAACATACTTGAGACAAGGTCCGACTAGGATTTCATCACCTAGCGGATACCTTACCCTTCCTGGTAATCCCACTTGGACTTCACTACCAAGGGGAGAGCCCACTCTGTTCTCTGGCAGATGATAAACTCTAGGGGAAGTATATACTAGCTCAGTGAGACCAGCTTATCACTGGGCTCGTGAAGTGAGGGGAGCTTGCTCCTTAGCACTAGGCCAGGTACAGAACCTAACACAGACTTTAAGCACTGAAACTAACCTGAAACCAACCTTAGACTGCTTCTTTTAGGACCCATTCTAAAAGCCAACTTCCCAAACACACTCTAAGGCATAAGCCAACATGATTCTAAAAGTTTATTCTTAGGATTTAACGTTTAGGGTCTACTTGTCTTCATCTTCTTCTCTATTTTTATCTAGTTTTTTGAGCTAGTAAGTATGTTTTCTTCTTTCTTCCAAAAACTCTCAAAATTTTTGAGTTTCTGGAAAACACAGTAACCGACATCAGTTTTTCCACCGACGTCGACAACCATCTTCACCGGCATCGGTTATCTGACTGACATCAGCAATCTATTTCACCGACATCAATTTTTCAACTGACGTCGGTCACTGTCCAAAGATTTTCTTCTCAAAACAGCAAGCTTAAAACCTAGCTTTCTTGTTGTCCAACACCCAGTCTGAGTTTTTGAAACTAAAAAAACACAGTTTCTAGAACCTGACCCCTTTTGCCTTGAATGGTTTTGACATGCAGTCAAACTAGGACTCTTGTTGACCAAGCGAGGCAACAACCACTTCCACCTTCGCCTTCCATAACCAGTCCTTTAATGGAGTATCATTTAGAGACCGAATGAACTCCTACTCAACCGACCCTGACTCAGCCTCCCATTGTCCCTGAAGGGGACTAAGACTTTGAGAGGTTCTTGGACCTCAATGTGAAGGCCCTTCAACACTATCTCGCATGAATTTTAATGCGAGACTCCTTAGGCAACCCAATTTATGGGATGCCAACCTCCCTAGTCGAGACGACAGCCATATCAACAACGTCTGTGGTTCAACCCATAGACACCTAGGGTGTCACCTCAACTAATAACCTGCCCATGACTAATCTTCAAAGTGTGGCTTCTCCTTCTATCTTTGGGCCCACTTCCATTGGGGTTTTATCCCCCCATCAACTACAAAATATCCAACAAAGTTGTACCCCTTTCCAAAATCTGGTTGTCTCCATCCTGCCTACTCTTGCCCCCATCAACACCAGGGTGGCTACTCATCCATTAGCTAGTGTTGCCACTATCCAACCACCTCTGGCAAAATCAAGCCTAGTCATGCCTTCTACCTACATGACACAACCACCCTTGGCTTCCACTTATGTGCCTATGGCTAGTTATCAATATGTTGTGCCTATACAAGCGCAACCAACTACATCATACACCCCTTCTAATCCCTTCTAAGCACCTTACAACCTAGGGGGCACTCCATCTGCAAATCTGTCAACTGACCTAATCAAAATGTTGATGGACAAAATGTCTAATCTTGAGACCTCAATTTCGAGTTTAAGAAATGTCCTTTCATATGACCAAATTTGTAATGAACCCATCCATCCCTCTATCCCAATCCGACTGTATCCTAGTCAGTGGGAGCTTCCTAAGTTTACTCACTTCCAGAGTAAGGAAGACCCACAATAGCATCTACGAGTATTCAGACATGCTTGTTACTTGATAGCACATGATGATGCGCTACTGCTACACACATTCCCCATGTCACTTTCTGGTGCTGCCCTCGATTGGTACAGCTCTCTCACCAGTCACTCTCTTTTCACATTCACCCAGCTAGCCCAACTTTTCCTCGACCACTTTTTGATCAATATCACCAAAAAGGTTTCAATCACAGATCTGTATTCTATCAGATAGTTTGACGATGAATCCATAGCTGATTTCATCGCCCGTTGGAGAGGCTTAATCAACCAACTCTACTTTTCTTTGCCTCAACCTGAGCTCATTGAGCTCTTTTCAAGAGCATGTGCCAAGCACATCTCTTCTACCTTATGGGTCTAGACATTCTGCACCTTTGATGAAGCTTTCACAATGGCTAAAAAGCTTGAATTACGTGCCATCGAGGAAAACAAAGTCAAATTGTAGAGTAAAAACCCCAACACCAAGTCAAATGACCCTTCTTTGTCCAAACCTTCTTCCAACATCAAGTCCAAAGGATCAGCAAATGCTGTGGTCCTTAGGCCATCATCTTCAATAACAACCAACCAATCCGAACCTTCCACATCTCAAAGCATCACCAAACAATTCCAATAATGGTATATACAGCGTCAGTATACTCCTATAGGAGAATCATACACTTTTGTTTTGGATAAACTTGTTAAACAGGGGGTCCTCAATCTCCCCCAAATCTGACCACCTCAATTCGACCCCTCAAAACCTATCCCTACCTGGTATAGGGAAAATGACTTTTGTCATTATCACTGTGTCCAAGGCCATGACATAAACAACTGCAAGACCTTCAAGAACATCATTCAAGACATGCTAGATAAAGGTGACCTCATTTTGGATAACCCAAACACGCCACCTAATCAAAATATCAACATCTTTAAACAACCTTTTCCTAACCATCTTCCTAGCCAAAATAATGTGCAGACCATGACCAATGACTCTCAAGAGCGTAATATATGCACAGTTAACACGATCTCACCTCTTATGCCTAACCGACCTCTCTCACAGTCTGAAGAGGTTAGCCCACCCATTGGTCCATCACAGGAAGAAGAATCTTCTTCTCCTATTCATCTTCCACAGGTGGACGAACCATCTTCTCCTGTTAGTTCTCCATCAACTTCTCTTATATTGGAGGACACCTTGACCATACCAGCGCTGATAGCCTCGCCCTCATCCTTCCTATCATCAATGGGGGATCATACTTTCCCCATGCCCTGACCACACGCTGAAGCCATCACCATCCCTATGCTCTACCCTCTTAAAGAGCCAAAATCTCCAATCCCTTCTCCGTCGAGAGAGGAACTAGCTGCCTCACCCACTTCAGTGAAGGTTGATTTGAACCTTACCCCCCACAATAGTAGTCCTCACACTAAACCAAAGAAGGCTACTAAACCCCGTTAGAGAACTCCTCCCCCTCCATCACCATTGCCCTCTATTTTGGGCCCTCACCCATCCACCTTAATAAGAGTGCTTCCTACTTCAACACCCAACAAAAACAAGTCACCTCCATTACGACCAACACCTAACAAAAACATACCTCCTTCAAAACATCCAATGCCTCCTACCATGAAAGTGTCATCTACGCATTTGGCCACACCGCCAAACAAAAGGATGGTACGAAACACTCCCTCGACAACATCTAAACAGAACTTGTCAACTTTTACTGCAACACAATGTGCAGACCCATTAGCAGGTTCTTACACCTTGCTGTTACGTTGACTTTTGCAATCCTCTAACATCACTCTTTTGCCTATCGAACCATTTCAACCTCTTAGACCAAAACTATCTTGGTTCGATAACACCAAAATTTTCCAATATCATCGCACACCTGGGCATGACACTAAGAATTGTTGTGCCCTTAAGGTTTCCATCCACCAATTCATCAATAAAGACACCCCTCTTATTGAGGATACACCATCTCATGTCTCCCAAACCTCTTCACCGTCACACTTATCAACTCTCAGATCAAGGCCATCTTGGTTCAACGACACTAAATTTTGTGCGTATCATCGCACACCCGAACACGACACTGAGCGTTGTTGCGCTCTTAAAGCTGTCATTCATCAACACTTCAAAAAGGACACCCTTCTCACCAAGGATCCTCTTGACCACCCTTTAACCAAACCATCGACACCATCCCATGCCTCTCAAACATCCTCACCTAAATCGGGAGCCCATCATCAAACTGTGGTCCCTTTACCACCTTCAACCCCATTATTTGAAATCAACACCATTAATGTGGCCAACAGGTCATAAATCATGTAGGATAAAGGGAAAGAGAAGATTTCTCTCCCCCAAACATATCCATTTGTCAAGCCCTCACCACAATCAAGACCCAAGATTTCAATTTTGGGCACATCTCAACCAACATATTCAAACCCAATTAATGACCCCATGGTGAAACAACATCGCCAAACCTCTGTGAAGACATCTTTATATGACCTCATACAAAACTCTCTGTAGCATTGTCTAGCTTTGATCAAAGCCTTATAGGCAGTGAAGGTCCAACTTGAAGACCCCCAACCACTGGCTGCTTTGCTCACATCATTACCTAGCATCCATCACTTTCAGTCATTCTGAGATTCCAACCTCCAACATGGAGGATCAAGATCTTGCCTTCTCAAACTAAATCTGCCAGACATTCTCCCTGTCACATAAGCGACTGGGGGAATTTGACTTTATCCTGACTATCATGACCTCAACCAAGCCTCGACCAAGCACTGACCAAGCCTTGATCAACCTCAACCAAACATTGACCAAACATCAATCGACCGACCTCAACCAAACATTGACCAAACATCAACCGACCAAGCCTCAACCAAACCTCAACCAAGCATTAACCAAGCCTCGACCAAACCTCGACCAAGCATCAACCAAGCCTCGACCAAGCCTCGACCAAGCACTGACCAAGCCTTGATCGACCTCAACCAAACATTGACCAAACATTAATCGACCGACCTCAACCAAACATTGACCAAACATCAACCGACCAAGCCTCAACCAAACCTCGACCAAGCATTAACCAAGCCTCGACCAAACCTCGACCAAGCATCAACCAAGCCTCGACCAAGCCTCGACCAAGCCTCGACCAAACCTCGACCAAGCATCAACCAAGCCTCGACCAAGCCTCGACCAAGCATCTATCATGACCTCAACCAAACATCAACTGACCAAGCATCTATCAAGCCTCGACCAAATATCACCCAACCAAGCCTCAACTAAACATCAACCAACCAGACCTTGACCAAACATCAACCAACCAAACAATGACCAAACATCATCCAACCAAACATGCCAACAACATATCAACCAACTTCTTAATCATCAATCAACATGTGACCAATATGGAACAAAGTAAACGAGGTAAATTTGCTCCTAATTGGCTCAAACCTTACATCATCACGCACAAGTATGGGTCAGGGACTTATCATCTGTCTTCTTTCGAAGGCCGACCAAAATCTGAGCCCCTTTATGCCTTGCATCTGCGACCATTCTACTGTTAGTCAAGTACTCGTTCACTTGACATTTAATTTGAGCTCATCCCTTGAGCAATCCCGATCCTCTTAATTCTCATTCCTTTTAACCCTATTCCCCTAAACAAACCCTATGTAACCCTTTTATAAAGTATGAATGCTTTGTCCTAATAAAAGGGAGCCCTTGAACTTCTATAGTCTTGTCATAACTCAAAATTTTGTCAAAAATAAATTGATGTCAAAATATCAAAAGGTCATAAACTCTAAATGCAGACTGCTCCCTCGAAGGACAGTTGTATCATCATTGTTGTAGCTAATAGACTACTCCCTCAAAGGATAGCTATTCAAAGCCCTCAAATATATAAAGCAAAAATATAGACCACTCCCTTAAAGGATGGCTATGACTAAAATCTTGCTACAAAGAGCACTCTCTTAGAAGCTTCCCGCATCGATCAGCTTCACAAATGACCACAAAATAAAATGATATCTCTCATAGACTTCCCACATTGATCAGTCTACCAAAAAAAAAAAAAAGGTCATGGACTTGACTTGTAGTCATCTCAAGGTTTCCTATAAAAAGGGGAAAAGTTATCCCTACTAAAAGGGTTACCCTATCCTCACATATCACATCACTTACTCAAGGGATTTTGAGCTCATTTTAATGTCAAAGTGATTCGATTACCTCTCTAACACAACCAATGGTCAACGACGTGATGCATGAATGGGGCTTTTGGATCTAACAACCCCTGCCTATGCTATCATTATGGTCCGTGTCAATGAAAGGGCACAATGCCTTTCACTTCCTATTCACTTTAGTCACATTCAACCAAATCATTTTCCAACCAAACCAAACCAACCAAATCTTTTTCAGACCACAAAATGTTCTCATAACTTATTCACACTAGTTTCTATGGACAACAATACACATGGAAACTATCGACCATACAATTTATGTCAAGCATAAACCATTACTTGCTGAGGCATAAATATACTCATTTCATTTTTAGCATGCATCCATCACCAATACAGAAAATTGCTAGGGATGAAAGACCACTCACCAATGTTATAGAATACACCATCACCTCATATGGAAAAGGCTGTAACATCATCTTACCCTCATCATTTCAAGCACGTACCCTCATACATATGGGAAGTGCTAAACTATTACCTAGTCCAAACCAAATATCAACCATTTTGACTCCTAGTCTGAACTACATTGGCCTGAGGCCCTTCCAACAAGGGTTATGTAGGCAACGCTCAGATGACATGATGTCTTCTGGGGTTAGCTTAGCCAAATCCATTTGTTCATCTATCTGATGGACAAACCATATTACCTCTTAACCTGACTTAACCTCGTCCAACCCATCCAAAACTGACCCTCTTCCTCCCTTTTAGAGAGAACTACATCAGCTTGAGGCCCTAACAATAGGGGCTATGTAGGCATCACTCACATGACATGACATCTTCTGGGGTTAGCTCGGCCACATCCATTTGTTCATCTATCTGATGGACAAACCATATTACCTTTGACCATGACTTAACCTAGTCCAAACCAATCATCAACCATTTTGCCTCTTAGTCTGAACTACATTGGCCTGAGGCCCTCAAAATAGGGGCTATGTAGGTAGCACTCAGTCGACATGACATTTTCTAGGGTTAGCTCGGCCACATCTATTTGTTCATCTATCTGATGGAAAAACCATATTTCTTTTGACCATGACTTAACCTAGTCTGACCCCGTATCCACAACCAACCTTCTTCCTGCCTTTTAGGGAGAACTACATCAGCCTGAGGCCCTAACAATAGGGGCTATGTAGGCAACACTCAGATGACATGATGTCTTCTGGGGTTAGCTCAGCCACATCTATTTGTTTGTCTATCTGATGGACAAACCATATTACCTTTGACCATGACTTAACCTAGTCCAAACCAATCATCAACCATTTTACCTCTTAGCCTGAACTACATTGGTCTGAGGCCCTTCCAACCAGGGCTATGTAGGCAGGACTCAAATGACATGATGTCTTTTGGGGTTAGCTCAGCCACATTTGTTTGTTCATCTATCTGATGGACAAACCATATTACCTTTTTAACCATGACTTGACCTCATCTAACCCATCCATAACCGACCCTCTTCCTCCCCTTTGGGGAGAACTACATTGGCCTAAGGCCCTTCAAACAGGGGCTATGTAGGTAGCACTCAGTTGACATGGGGTCTTCTAAGGTTAGCTCGACCATTCCTTCATCCGTCCATCTAATGGACCATCTATCTCGACTCGACTCAACCAACGACCTTGGAGATCGTGCCTATCTCCTCAGACCACAACCACTTTTGAGACAAATTTGCCTTAGTTGTTTTTATTACATATATGCTACCTCACAAATGGTTAGCAAAATTGTCCACACACCACATTTTGACCCTCACAAGTATTGGATCATGAGCAAGTTGATCCCCACTACTTGTGACATTCTCGTGTTTTCCAAGAGCATTTCCTGAGCTTAGGATACTTGGAACACGATGACCATTAGAGTTATAGCTTGGATCGAATAACCCAATCAGCTACGACTAAATGTTGGGGCCTGGTTATTTTAATTTTGGCACTCCTTGACCCTTGACCTATGATAATTTGACCTGACCATCTCGTGAAGTGGTATGCACGTAATCCCAACTATTGCAACGTTCACAGTCAACTTCACTAGATCCATCCATCTCTCTATCAAATCGACACTCAATCTTAGGTTCCCTTCCCTCGACTCTTGCTTTGAGGGGGGAACACCTCATCCCATACTTGGGGCAATCAACTCCTATTTTTGTCTTGCAGTTCATCAAGAACAACCAACAAGACAAAAAGGGGCAAATGTAGACACCGAAATCGTGTCTATCCCATTGGTCACCCCTTGGTCCCCTTTGACCCTCTTCTAAACATTTCTAATCCACTCAATTATTAATCTAAAATAAAATTAACTATTTTAAATTAATACCCCCTTGCCACATTACCCATGACACCTCACCCCTCTTAGGATACCTCTCCTTGGATGCCTCCCATCACCCTATGACAAATTTATGACCTATTTCAACCCTCTCACACTTATTTAATCCACTTTCAACCATTTTCATACGACCATTGACCCTGGCAGTTGGAAGAATGGGAAAAAGGCTAATTTTAGCCTTTTTTCCCATCTTCTAGCTACTAACGTCAGTTATAGTCAGCCGACACCAGTAGGATCACCGATGTCGGTCGCTTAAAATAACCCGAAGGTGAATTCTCTTCCCTCCTGGGATGCTGAATCAATCAATGACAGACCGTGAATGTGAATTCTATCTCAGACTCTCTTCCTTTCTCGACTCTCAGACATGGACATCAACAGGGATTCTCTGAGATCATTCATTAGGCTTCAACTAAACGCTCTTTTGGCTACAGACACGATAGGGACAAGCATTTCAAACACCTCTGGCTCTGCTCCAAGCAAGAGATAAGTATTCCTCTACCCTTTTTATTATTTCAATTATTTAGATCATATCAACAATCAATTTTCTATTCATTGCTTCTAAATAACATTATCAACTAGACCCGGTTATCAACCAGACCAGCCCTGACTTTCTTCCTGGAGAGGCTGAGAGGCCTTCCCCATATGCTTACCCTTTTTGGCAACCTATCCTCTACCCCTTATCCCTCTTAAAGACCCTATCCACTATCCTGCATCCCTTGCATAGACCCAGACTCCTTTCAGACCATTCTGTCAACCACAGACAGCCCTGAGACTCATCTAAAGCCCCATTTCCCTGATTGATGCTGGCCACCAGGCCCATTGCCCCTAAGAATGTCAGTAGACTAACCGACACTGGCAACCTTGACCAACTGATGTCAGCAGACTAACCGATGCCATTGACTGTGGAAGACAGATTGCCACATACAGGTACGCATTTGTTTCTATTTCTTTTGTTTAGTCTTTTATCATTTTTGTTTCTAGCAACATTCTGATTTTTATCAAATAGTAGACTGTCACCCCTTCAAGAAGTCTTTGCACTTTTGGGATCAAGCTTTGCTTGGCAGTCTACTACCTATCTATCTAACAACCTCTGTGTTTGAGTCTCTTTCTTCTATAGGTGTCATCCTCCATAGCCAAAGAGGAGTCCCTACAACATCTGGATAATGGTGTGTAAACCTCTTTTTGGTATGTACAAACCCTAGACCATTTATCTTAGTTTATTACTTCCTTTGAATGTGAAAAGCGAAAAACTTGTTAGAAATAATGGGATGAATGGTTTGTCCATTTAAACTACCATTACCTAGAGCAAATCAGTCATTAGGACATGGTTTTAGGGTTACCTACAGTCAAATTCTTAGATATATTATGCAATGGATGCATTCTTAGTAAGCATCCAGAAGAGAAATATGATAAGGGAAAAATAAGGAGAGTTGAACAGAAGTTAGAGATAGTTCACAGTGACTTAGTGGGTCCATTTCTAAAACCTTCATTCAATAGGACAAGATACATGCTCACATTCATTGATGACTTTTTGAGGTACACAGGTGTTTTTTTTATCAAAAATAAGTATGAGGTCTTTGATCACTTTAAGGACTTCAAAGCACTTGTGGAGAAACAATCAAAATGTTTCATTAAAATCTTAAGGACTGACAATGGAAAGGAGTATGTCAATAATAGGTTTGAGAAATTTTGCACATCAAAGGTGATTCAAATGCAACATGTGATTCCATATAGTCCTTATAAAAATGGTGTGGTTGAATTCAAGAATTGTACCTTGAAGGAAATGGTAAATTTCATACTTAAATCAAAGCCTCTTTCTCCTCAGTATTAGGTTGATGCAATTAATTATGCATGCTATATTTATAACTGAGTTCCACACAAAGCCTTGAAGAGAATCACACCTTTTGAAGCTTGGGATAGTCACAAGCCCATAGTAGATCACTTTTGAGTGTTTAGATCACCAATAATGGCTCGTGTTTTCAAGAAGAAATGCAAGGCAATGGACCTTCAGAATCAGTCTTGCATATTTATGGGGTATGCAGAGGGTGTTAAGGGATATATGCTTCTCCATCCTAAAACTCATGAGTTGTTCATTAAAAGGATTTTCAAGTTTCTCAAGGGCCCACTTGAACATAATCTTGGCACTACAAACTCCTTAAAAGTCTCATTGGGCATTGATTTCACTTCTGACCATGACATAGATCCACCTCAAGATCTTCCTAATGATGAGGATGAATCTTCTTCTTCTTCACATTCAAGCGATGAAAGTAGTGATGAGGATTATCCTCCTCCATCTCACACTCATAATACTGATGATGAGGACTCACCTCCTGATTCTCCAATATCATATAATTTTGATCCCACTTGGGCTAGATAGACACTTTAAAGTGTTGGGAAATGGGTTAGAAATCCATCAGAAACAAGGTGGACACATTCATAATTTTAGGGGACTTCACATGCCCACTTGTCCATCACCTTAGATCTAAAAACCTTTCATGAGGCATCTGGAATTCCAAAATGGGATTTTGCTATGCAAGAAGAGTACAGTTCCCTAATCAAGAAAAAAGCATGGGACTTAGTCCCTCTTCCTAAAGGAATAAAATTGGTCTATTGTAAATGGGTTTATTAGACCAAGTATGGTACAAATGGGTTAGTTGATAAGTACAAAGCTCATCTAGTTGTAAATGGGTTTTCTCAAGTGCCTAGCATAGACTACATTGAGACATTTGATCTTATGGCCAAGATGATGTCTATAAGACTCACTCTAGCCATCATAGCTGCACATCAGTGGAATGTTCACTAAATGGATGTAAAGAGTGATTTTCTACATGGTAACCTCAAAGAAGAAATATATATGGAGAAACCATAAGGCTTTGTGGAAGATACCTCCTTAGTCTATATATTTAGAAAATTTATCTACGGAATCAAGCAGGCCCCTAGAGCATGGTATGCCAAGATGGACTCCTTTCTCCTCATAGTCGAGTTTACTAAATGCCACGCAGATCTTAATGTCTTCATCTTACAGTAGGATGACTCTCTGTTGATCTTAGCTCTCTATGTGGATGACTTACTAATTATAGGGAGCTCACAATCATCTATCTTAACAGTGAAAATTGCACTTTTGGATAGATTTTCAATGACAAACATGGGCTTGTTGCACTACTTTTTTAGGATTGAAATCATTCATTCAAATTCCAAGATAACTTTATCACAATCTAAATTTATCACAATCTAACTATTCTCTTTATTTTCTTGCAAACTTTAACATGGTTGATTATAAGTTATCTCCCACTCCCTTCTTGTCTGGTGTGAAGTTTGAGGCTAATTGTCCTACACCACTCATTTATGCAACTCCATATCAGTAACTCATGGTCAATCTTATCTATCTCATATAAACTAGACTTGACATATCCTATGTAGTTTGGTTGGTCTCTTAGTTTATGCAAGAGCCACATGAGTTACACTAGAAAGCAACAAAGTAGATTCTTCACTATATTCGGGGTTCACACAACTATGGGATACACTACAAAGTAAGAATAGAGGTTGATTTAACTGGATACATAGATTTATATTAGGCCAGAGATATTCAGATTCAAAAGTCTAATTTAAGCTATAGTCTTTCACTTGGTTCAAGTCCAATAAGCTGGTCAAGAAAGAAGCAACATGTAATTGTTTTATCATCTATAGAGGTAAAATCCAAAGGGGCTATTAATGCCACCACTGAGGTAATCTAGCTTTATTGGATTCTCACTGAGTTTGGTATCTAGTTTCATAAGCCAATAATTATCTACTATGACAACCAAAGCACCATCTAGATTTGTAGGAATCCAATTCTTCATCAAAGGACCAAGCACATAGAGATTCACATGCACTTCATCAGGGATCTTATCAACAAGCAATTCATTGATCTTTATTACTATCCAACATTAGAGCAAATTAAAGATATTCTAACCAAGACCTTCATAGAGAGTAAATTTTTTCATCTACGAGATCTCATTTGGGTTAGGGTTGCTCTACCTTATTTTTCCTCCTATGGAGGTTCATCACTATGTACTTGGGTACCTTATTAGGCTTTTAATGCCAGGACCCAATTCTCATCTCACTTAAGCTACACTTAATGGGGTGTTAGTGTAGTTATTTTTCCCATTGGGTTTTGCCTACATAGTCATATGGCCATTGTATGTTATTTAAGCTTCTTTAGGTTAGTTATAAAGGGTCCATAGAATAATTATATTTTAATGTAATTATTTAATTATAAAAATTAGGGGCTTCGTCATGTCGCCCTAATTTTATCTATATATACCGCACTTTTCCTTTTTGGAAGGTTAATCGAGCGGCTAATGCAAACATTTTTCCTTTCCTTGGAATCGCGTGTTTTTAGAGCTCTCACACTACCCCATATGATTCAACAATGAGCACACTCTTTCAGGCCTAGTGGATGAATAACATACAAAGGCCATAAACATCTTGCATCAGTGAAGGGACCCACCTCCATCATCTTAATTATAGCTTTTCATCAAGGTAACCCTTTCATTTTGTAAAGGCACACACTAGTCTATTAGTGTGATTGCCTCTAGGTAAGTAGGATTGTAAAAGATATTTGTATTATAGTTGTAATAAAGACAACTATCTTCTGTACACTTGTAGTTGTAAAAATGACTGGTATACTACCTAACTTCTTATAAAAGGGCATGTATTATTATTTGTAAGAGAGAGACTTCAATATAGTTGTATAATTTTGAGTAATTAATATGGGAGATCAAAGAATTCTACAAGAGTTGTCTGGTTTTGTGTGTTTGAATTGCTAAGTTTTTCAATTATTTTATCTATTTTAAATATGAATGATATCAATCAATACTAAGCTAGATCATTAATTTCAAGTTTTCTAACTTTCACATGCTAAGTTAGTTGAAAGAATTGAATTTAATTCATTTCATTTACTATATAACATAGATGTGCTTCAACTATATATATATAGTGTAAACCCTTAAAAGCAAATTCAATTTTACTTGTACTATTGTTATTCCTTTTGAATTAGCCTTGGTGTGTGGTGAAACATGAGTTTAGGATGAATTACATGACATTCTAATTCAGATCATGCTCGGGAAAGAATGAAGTCTTGTCAATATGTTCATAATACAGATCAACAATCACTATTCCTTTCTTACCCTACCTCCTCTTTTTCTCTTTTTTAATGAATCACATTAGCTTAAATACATTGTTCATAACCATTTTATCTAGTTAGTGGTCTGGATCTGGGTCAGTTTATCCAAACTTTTTAATAAAGGTACCAAGATGGACCCCTGTTAATTTACCACTATTTCCACCACATCCATCTCAATTTCCAAATACATACAACTCATTCTTGAATCTTTAGATTCTAAAATGAGAAGTGATCTTTAAACACTTGAAAGCACTTATGGTTCATTTAGAAGCATCAACAGGGGTCAGAATGAATGATGACATAAGTAGTCTGGTAGAGCATGTAATGGCAAAAAAATTTAGCTATAAAATAGATGGAAAGGTAATCACGTTCAATTTTGGTATAACATGTATCATAATAGATGAGGCATCGAGTAATGTAGTAGATAACATACTCTCTACTAGCATCATCGTGTTGGGAAAGCATTGCCCCAACTGATATGGGTGTGGAAGAAGTATATAGAATCAAGGGTAAATCATTGGAAGGAGGATGAAGTGTATGTGGGTAAAGTAATGAATCTTTCATGTTATCAAAGGATTTTTGATAAGGGTCCATCCATTCTAGATCAATACCTTTCTTGAGAAGAGAATTGACAGAGTGAATGAGATAAGCCATTTTAGGGATGAATAATCTAATTGCCTTTAGTTTTCCTAAATAAGTATGAATGTTAGGAATGGAATGAGGAATGAGCATGTTTATGATAACACTAATCTTAGTAGGGTAAACATCGATGCCAAAAGGAGAGACTAGGAATCCTAATAATTTTCTAGATGTGACACCAATGACACATTTATAAGGATTGAGTCTAACTAGATATTTAAGAAGATGATCAAAGATGATAGAAAGATTTATTAGATGAGTCATATGATTTTGGATTTAGAAATGAGATCATCCATATATGTTTCAACAATTTTGTGGATAAGATCATGAAATATGTGAGTCATTGCTCATTAATAAGTGGCTCCAGCATTTTTGAGGTTGAAGGGCATTTTAACATAGCAATAGGTGCCCCATTCCATGGTTAAAGTGGTATTATGTTGGTCCTTGGGGGCAATGTGAATTTGATTATAGCCTAAGGAGACATCCATAAGAGATAACTTTTCATAACTAGCTATGGAATCGATGATGGCATCTATTAAAGGTAAAGGGAAATTGTCCTTGGGATAAGCAAGATTAAGATTTTGTAAATCAATATAAATGTGAATGACCATAGTGATCGTTTTACAAATGGGAATAATGTTAGAAACCCATTCAAAATATTTCCACAATTCAATAAATTTAGCATCAAGTAATTTTATGATTTCCTTATGACATAAGGTGGAAACCTTAGGTGGAAATTTTCTTTGTTTTTGATGCACAGGCTTGACATCAGGATAAGTAATGATATTATGCACCACAATGCTAAGGTTACTACTAGGAATGTCCTCATAGGACCAAGAAAAAACCTCACAATACTTATCAAATAATAATATAAAATTATCATGTTCATTAGGTAAGATCTCACAAGATATTGTAATTGGTTGAGGATAAGATGTAGTACCATATTCAATGTGAGTGGTTTCTTCAATAAGCATGGCATTGCTGTCTTAAAAGTGATATGGTGCATTAGGTAAAGAACAGATTGGATTAGCTATGGGATCAATGCTAGCAATGAATTTATTAAAATAAGGGGTTTTAGTTTGAGAATTCCCATGTTTATGATGTTGTCAAGGAAGTAGAGGTTCTTGGGCATGAATTATTTCAAGAATAGCTT
This sequence comes from Torreya grandis, assembly GCA_037957365.1. Taxonomy (NCBI): domain Eukaryota; kingdom Viridiplantae; phylum Streptophyta; class Pinopsida; order Cupressales; family Taxaceae; genus Torreya; species Torreya grandis. Next base: position 1,364,140 of record JARHVA010004977.1, read on the forward strand.
CATCAGTAGGCAAGGTAGTAAGAGGACCATAATACTCAACATATACTTCAAGATCTAGAATTTTATTACCATGGAGATCATACTCATAATATATCTAATCAGCATTGGTTACCTTGGCATCAAGTGTAATCTTGGGAGTAAGAGAAGTAGATGGATTAAATGGGATTAGAGTGTCGATGGGTTCAGTGATAGGGGAAGAATTAGAGGCAATGATTGGATCAATAGGTGGTAAAGGAGATGTTGAAATTTTTAAAGATTTGAAAGGTATAATTTTCTCTACCACCTAAGGGGTATCAATAAGTGGAGAATTGGTAGAAAGCACATGACCCTTGGGATCTAAGTCTTGATCCATAGAAATGGTATGGATATCTTGATTAAAAGCATGAATTTGAGCTAAGGTTTTTTGATAATGATGGACGTCCAAGTCTCAAAATTGAGCTTGGGCCATTATATAATTATCATTGTATGATGGATAAATTATACATGCTTGAGATTTAGGGGGATTTTCAAAAGGTGAAATCCCTATATTACTAAATATATAAGGAGACATGATGAGATGATCTTGAAATAATTTGGCCACTCCAAAATCATTGCAAGTGAAGGCATATTCTAGTAAAGAAGGATCTTAAACATTGCATGGAGGGGTAAAATTGGTAATCTCATCAATAAGAGTAATAGTATGGTCCTTGGGTAATCAAGAAGGAGGAAGCCTCTGTGAAATGTATGGTGGTTGCTTGGTAGTATTGCAAATATGTTATAAATTATTAAGTTTATCATCATCAAAATTCATAAGAGTAACTTGTAATTCAAGATTCATGTTGATGAACTTGAGTAAAGGATCACTATTTATCTTAGGAAAATTAGGAATATGATATTGGGATTCGGGATTAGGAAGATGAATACTCCATGGGTTAGGATCAGCTTCATGCTTATACTATTTTCTATTATGTAAGAATTTAATGCATTGGTTATCAGAAGAAGCAGTGGCCCTCATTTTATAATTCCATGGGTGACCAAGGAGTATGTTATAAGATAAGGGTAAATCAAGAACCATAAGCTTAGTTTAAATGTTTTAGGTCTAATGGTTAATGGGATCCAAATACACCCAAGTGGCTCTTGATTAGTTTTATCAAAACCACGGCAAGTAAGATGGGTTTGCTTGAGATGATCCTTGTTATAACCAAGTTGTTGGATTAGCCACAAAGATGTCACATTAATACTAGAACCTTCATCAACTGGAAATTTATGAATAAGGGTGGTATTAATGACTATTTTAATGAAAAGTGGTAAATCATTAGCACGATAAATAATTTCATCATCAATCATGTCCTCTTCAATAAATTCAATAGAAGGCTTGGAAGAAGGACACATAGTTTCAATGGTATTAGCTTTAGTAGGTTAGGATTCAATATAAAGTGGTTATTCATCTATATAAGATGGGTATTCAATTTCTTGGAGTCTTTCATAAATAATTTGTGATGATATGGTGAAGTATGAACTAACTCCATAAGTGGAATATTTCAAGTCATAGAGTTGAGTTCCTCAAAAAAATTCCAATGAGATTTAGAAGAACCAACATGATTTTTAGGAGGTAAAGTATATTTAGAAGGAATATATGTGGTTGGAGGATTGGAAGGAGGAGGTGGTTCCTCATGAACTTTCGAAGCTAGATTATTAGTTGTCTTATATTTCAAAAGTTGTTCTTTTAAATATGGCTTCTTAGGTTTGGTAATAAGATCTTTGTGAGCTAGTTTGTGATGATAATTGACCTTAGCAGTGTTAAAATATTGATAATTATTGTAATATTGGTCATAACCAAAATCTATGGAACAAACATCCTTAGTGTTTGGTTGATTTTTGGTTGTAGAAAAATATTTTTGATTTTTTGAGGTAGAAGCTTTGGAAGCTTGTCATTTTTGAGAATTAGTGGTGTACTCTTGAAGACAAAGGTTGATCATGGCTTCATGATTAAATGAATCACCAAGCATATAGGAGACAAAAAATTTAGTGAGACCTCTACAAGATTCATGGGAATGACCAATGTCAGCATGGAACCAACAAAATAGATTAGGGTCATACCACTTGGGAGGATTGTTATAATAAATGAAAGGTTTAGAGGGCAGTAAAAATTGTTTCATTTACTAAACTGAGAGAGGTGTGTGAGAAGGTAAGGGAATATCAGCCTTGGAAACTCTTGGTTTAGTTTACGAAGTATTACTAGTGATAGCATTGGTAGATGGTTGAAAAAATCCTTTTAAAAGTTTAGGATTTAGTTCAAATAGTTTCATGAGAAAGTCTTGATGTTTAGCTTGGTCAAGAGCTTCATTAAGTGTTTGTGGATCAAAGGTTCAAAAATTGTATTGAAAAGGATTCAAAGTAGTGATAAAGAGTTTGAAAAATTTATCATCAGTCATGTTATGGTCAGATTTATGGGCTAATGATTTATATCTTTTGATAAATTCATGAGCTAATTCAATGAGATATTGCTTAACATTAATGAAGTGGCTAAGATAATTTTTGGGAAGATCATTGTGTTGAAACTCTTTAACTAAGGGATTGACCAAATCTTCAAGTTTATAAATAGAATGTTGGGGTAATTTATTGCACCATTCTAATACATCCTCAGTGAAGGTTTTGACTAAAAGTTTAGTTGTGGTGAAGGTATTAGTTTGGATCCACTCTTTGTAAAGGTTGACAAAGGATTTGAGAAATGAGGTAGGGTCTTTAGTCTCATCATACTTGATAGTTGGAGATATGTTACCAATATCAATGGACATAATGAAGGGAGCTAAAGGATTATTTTGAATAGTTTGTATAATCTTTTTATTCATTATGGATTGAGGAATATCATTGCTTTAGGCATCTCCAAGAGGTGTAAGAATGTAGATGAATAGTTGGAGGTTGATTAGCCATATTAATCAAATGTTGTTGAAGTTGCATCATTTGATTGGTTTTATATTTTTGTATTATGTTCATTTATTGAATAACTTGGGCAAGAAGTTGAGTTGTATCAAGAGGTGGGTTGGTGTTAGTAGGAGCACTCCACAAATTGGTGTTAGGGGGAGGGTTATTAAAAGATATATTATTAGTGGGATTATTAATTAAACTTGTGTCAATTTTTCCCACATTAGTTTGAAGATTTTGGAGATGAGAAGTATCTTGGTAAGTATAAAAAATATTAGACCCATCAACTTCATCTTGAGGTGTGATTTGCACCATGTTACAAGTGATGGATGGAGGGGAAGAGGTGCCCCAAGAGTGATGGTACTCTTGGGAGGAAAAGAGAGGGAGAAATGAACATCCCATATAGTATTTAAATGGATTCAATTTATCCAAGAAAATTCTAATAAGAGACTTCATTATGAATGGAAAGAAATGAACATAATGCTAATGAGGAAAGATAGTGAATTAGATTAAAAAATAGGGAAGGTGATACATAGTATAGAGTCAACTGGGTTGACCTAGAACAACAAATAGAGGTTGAAAAAGTGTATAGGGTTGACTGGGTCGATCGAGTATAGTAGACATGGAAAATTAAATAGCTTGTAATAGACTGTGTTGATTGAAATGACCATATATTTAGATAAGAATAATTTTGCAAGTATTTTGAAAAACAATAATTGAAGGGAAATAAATAATTGATTGGATCAATGAGGGTGATTCAATTGAGGCACACATTAAAAAACCTTACACCAATGCTAGCTAATGTAAGTTTTTACAATACAAAATATAATTGAGAAAAGATCAAGCAATAAACTTGAAAAGTAAAAGATAATTATATGGTCAGCCTAAATGTTTTTAGATTATTATAATATTTTAAATGTGATAGGAACTTGGTTGTAAGCAAGGGACTATAAATCAATCTAAGGATAGTTTTAGGACATTTGGGTTGAAATATATCTGTATTAGCAATGGTACAAGCTTGGTATTGGGGCCTACCCCCTCATTTCACACACTAAAATGATAAGGGTGTTGGATGCTTAGCTATAATATACCATTAACCACATGTTTATACTTGGCTTGAAAACTAATTCAGCTTCACCCTTGGTGATGAAATCCAAGTAGGTAGGCCTTAGGTAGCTAATTTTTAAAATATTTGTTTAAGATTTTTTGATTTGGTTATGTGTGCATAAAATAGAAAATAGTGAAACTAAATGATAAATTAAAAACCACCTAATTAGACTACGTGATCTATTATAAACATGCAATCAACAAGAAATGAAAGTGTGAGCTAATTACTAACATACGAAGGTTAATTCCAACTTTGAAACATAGTACAATGTCGATGTAGTTGACAGTGTATACATAGAATAAATAATAGAGTTGATAGTGTCACCTCTATATTGTTTAAACAAAGGTTTAAAAATGAAAAAGGTCAATAAAGTCGAACTAGTTATCCAAGAAGCACATAAAATACAAAACTAGGTCGATAGGGTTGATCTAGTTGATTTTATAGGGGTAGTTATAAAGACTACAAACTATGAAATAAAAGAAGATAAGAAAAGAGAGAAAGGATAGAAAGGAACCTTGGTGAGTTTGAAGATGCATATAAATGAGATTCTTGTCAAAGAACCTTAATAAATACCTACAAATCCTACTAATAGGGTCGACTATGTCAATTTAGCTTTGCAAAAGCCTATTGATGAGTTCTTAAAATATACAGGGTCAACTAGGTCAACCTATTAGTTTAGACTAGATGTCTAAAATGATGAAAAACTATACTAGGTCAACTTGGTCGATCCAATAGCCTGTACCCAAAAAAGAGCCTACACAAAAAGAATAGAGTCGTATGGATGTGACTGTATGTTTAAACATATGCATAGAAGATATAACTGTGTCGATGTAGTCAACCTAGTATGGAAAATATATGATAAAATAATGAAAAATAAGTGAACAAATCTTGTAAGGGTTAGTTCACATTTTGTTCAACAAAATGTACGTAGTCAAAAATGTAAGATGTTTATAAATAATCCTAGCTTAGAGAAG